>MU701318.1:0-23273 GCA_026770625.1 Nicotiana glauca | reverse complement strand
TATATATATATATATATATATATATATATATATATTACCAATGTTTTCATCAAATTTTTTTAGTTTCTCACTTGGTTTTCAATATTCATTTTGGGGTTCAATTAATTTGGATTCGAAACAAAAAAATCTTATTTTGAGGGTAAAGTGCTCACTATTTCATATAATATTTTCATCAATGAAACTATGACGCGGGACCTCGGAGCAACAGTAAAGTTGTATTCATGTGATCAAGTTAGAGCTGTGGAATCGTCACTAATACTTACATTAGGGTATGTTGCCTACATCCTTGGGTTGTAGCCCTTTTCCCAATCCAGCATGAATACGGAATACTTTATGCGGTCGTCCTTTTATCTATTGGGACTTTGGAAGACCTACTTCTAGAAAAGAAAAAAGAATCGTAACACGTAGGTTACATACGTACGTCCTTTTTCTTATTTCTTTTTTAAATGGTAGAAAACAGAAAAGGAAAGGGAAGAAGTCAAAGGGAGGGAATTGTGTTGTTTGACAGACCACCTACTTAATGACATCACTAATCAAATCAAAGTTTGTCTTTGCAGGTTTCTCTAACTAATTAAATGGAATTAATTCAAAGTTTGTTTTTGTAGGTTTCTCTAACTAAAGTTATAGTTAGACTTTAGAACCTATCAAATCTATAACATTATTATTTTAATAGACACGCCAAACACAATAAGACTTTTGCAATCTTTAACTTCAGCATCACTAGACTTATTAATCCTATCTTTGTTCTTACCATATTTTAATTCTAATCTTTAACCACCAAAACTATCACTTTCTGAAAGTTTTAACCATCCTCCATGCAATGACCAAATAACAAACCAAATATCTATTAGTGACTTCTGGTGTAGGTTTTAATTTCACCAAAGATTTTCACCTCCTCCCACTGCGTTAAAGCAACTATGAAGTTATCTCCGTTTGACCTATAGGTCATGGTTTCGAACTGTAAAAGCACCCACTAATGTTTGTATTATGGTAAGTTGTCCACATCACACCTTTGGAGTGCGGCCCTTCCGCGGATCCTGCAAGAGGCTGTTTCCACAGCTTGAACCACTGACCTCCCGGATCACATGGTAGCAACTTTACCAGTTACGCTAAGGTTCTCCATCAGTACATCCCCGATAAAAGAACAAAAAAAGTACTAATCCTATAGTAAACTTCCAGTCCTGATCATACACATGTGGATCCCTTGCTCCAAAGAGGAAAGAACCAAATATGCAATCTTAATTTTATAAGTCTAACCTTCAATTTTTATCCATTCTTGAAAAAAATCTTAACAGTTACCTTTTTCTGATAAAGAGAGATGTTTTCATCAGTTTTGGTCGCATTTACGATTAGATTTTAAGTTATATATACTGTCAGTATAATAAATTTTTACACCATCAGGTCATCCAAAAGATATCTATAGGTAAGCCTTATTAAAATATGGAATTTGTAACTCACGATGTATATCGCTTAAACTCTTAACTCAAAGAGCAGATGTTTCCTTTAATAAGTGTGATAGACAAAGATAGGTGGTAATATAATCATAACAACAGACTCCAATTTGTTGGATAAAAGCACATCTTTGATGTTAAGCAAAAACCATAATATTCATGAAAATTTCCTTGAAAATAAAAGATATAACAAACTCAAAGAAAAAGACTTATAATGTAAGCATTATTCATGAAAATTTCTGCAGTTAGAGATAGGCTAAGTGGTCGAACCAACATCTTCTACAGGGTGTTGAACTAAGTATTGAAAACATAATCTGTCAACCTCAGACTACTTAAGTTCTCTCTTCTTTTCTCCCTATAAAAGCATAGCCACAACTCTACAATCTTTCACAAACAAACATTGAATTATATCTACTAATACTCAAAAAAGAGTTTTAAGAGAAGGGAAAAAATGAAGGCTTTTAATAGTATTGTATGCATTTTGCTTCTCTTGGCAAATGCAGCATCTGCGAAAATTCACAACCATGATTTTGTTGTAAGCTATCCAAGATTTTCCTTCGTTATATGCTAACGTGTCGTAAGTTTTCAAACGCTTATGATACTGACCTCTGTTTTATTGTAACAGATTCAAGCAACACCAGTGAAGAGGCTGTGCAAAACTCACAACACCATAACAGTGAACGGACAATTCCCTGGACCAACATTAGAAGTAAACAACGGGGATACTTTAGTTGTCAACGTTGTCAATAAAGCTCGATATAATGTCACCATTCACTGGTAAATGCATGCATGCAGAACTCAACTGAACTTATATATGTTACTAATAAATTAGACACAATTATTTGTCATACGATTTTTTTCCTTATTATACGACTTTACTGTGTTCTAAAAGGCATGGAGTAAGGCAAATGAGAACAGGATGGGCAGATGGACCAGAATTTATCACTCAGTGCCCAATTAGACCAGGAAAGAGTTACACTTACCGGTTTACGATTCAAGGACAGGAAGGGACTCTATGGTGGCATGCTCACAGCTCGTGGCTCAGGGCTACGGTTTATGGAGCTCTAATTATCCATCCTAAAGAAGGAGAATCCTATCCATTTGCTAAGCCGAAAAGAGAAACGCCAATTATGCTTGGTACTACTTCTACCTTCTCTTCAATACCAAAAGTTTTGATCATTCCTGAAAACGAATACTAGTCATGCATTTTCTCATATATTCTGTTTCTTAGAAATTTCGTTGAAATGATAGTTTGACGATGATGACTAGGTGAGTGGTGGGATGCAAACCCTATGGACGTTATAAGACGAGCTACAAGAACAGGAGCAGCTCCTAATGTATCTGATGCATACACCATCAATGGTCAACCAGGTGATCTCTACAAGTGTTCCAGCCAAGGTTAGTTCTAATCTCAGCTAATGGAAGCAAGTTTACACATAGTATAAAGACTTAATTCCACCAAACCATGTTACACTAACGTTCGCCAAACTATAATTTGATATCGTACCTGTTCAGGACATGTTTTCATAGATATGAGTTTTTTTGCAGATACCACCATAGTCCCTGTGGACTTGGGCGAAACCAACCTCCTTCGAGTTATCAATGCTGCACTCAATCAACAACTTTTCTTTTCCGTGGCCAACCACAAGCTTACTGTTGTTGGAGCAGATGCCTCTTATGTTAAACCCTTCACAACATCTGTCCTTATGCTCGGACCAGGCCAGACAACTGATGTCCTAATCACAGCTGATCAGCAACCAGCTAGATACTACATGGCAGCACGTGCCTATGCAAGCGCTCAAGGCGCCCCCTTTGATAACACCACAACCACAGCTATCCTTGAGTACAAGACAGCTTCTTGTTCTTCCAATTGTGTCAAGGCCAATCCAGTTTCCCCATCTTTACCAGCATTTAACGACACAGCCACAGCTACAGCCTTCACAACTAAATTCAGAAGCCCAAGAAAGGTTGAGGTACCCACTGAAATAGACGAAAATTTATTCTTCACAGTCGGGCTAGGACTCAACAACTGCCCAAGAGGCGCTCGCTCCAGAAACTGTCAAGGTCCGAATGGTACTCGCTTCACAGCCAGTATGAACAATGTATCATTTGTTCTACCATCCAACTATTCCCTGCTACAAGCACAGCAGCAAGGCATACCTGGTGTATTCTCAACTGATTTCCCAGCAAAACCACCTGTACAATTTGATTACACCGGTAATGTAAGCCGATCACTATGGCAACCTACTCGAGGAACGAAGCTATACAAGTTGAAATATGGGGCAAGAGTGCAAGTTGTGTTACAAGGGACAAGTATTTTCACAGCTGAAAACCACCCAATTCATCTTCACGGATATGATTTTTACATAATTGCAGAGGGTTTCGGTAACTTTAATCCAAAAACAGACACAGCTAAATTCAACCTTGTTGATCCACCTCTCAGAAATACAGCCAGTGTACCCGTCAAAGGATGGGCGGTTATCAGATTTGTTGCAGACAATCCAGGTAACAGAATATAAATGGAAACAACTACTCATTTCTCTAACATTTCAAACTCTTTTCTATACTATGTTTACAATTCGAACCAGTGGCGGAAGTAGGATTTTCACTAAGGGGAATAAGAAAAACACGTGGTTAATCTAAGGGTATTCAACATCTAATATATATACATGGAAAAAAATCAACCTTATACATACAGTGTAATTTTCGGCGAAGGTGGTTTGACTGAACCCCCTTCTGCCTACCTAGCTCCGTCCCCTGAATTCGACTTACAATATTATCTTTTAAACAGGAGTTTGGCTAATGCATTGTCACTTGGATGTTCACATTGGCTGGGGTTTGGCAATGGCGTTCATCGTCGAAAATGGAGTTACTCAATTGGAATCATTGGAGGCTCCTCCAGTAGATTTGCCTGTCTGTTAACAACTGCAACAAGGACAACGTAATACAAAATTCAGAGTCCTAGAGAAATCAATTAGCCATTCTAAATGATGTTTCCCCACTATGGGGCTAGTTCTTTTCTTGATCTTCTAGAGTTTGTTTGTTGGTTTTTATTAAATTGATGACTGGGACAAGATGGTGCCAAAAGTTGTAACTGAGTTCACCATCTGTCCTAGGATTAGGACAGCATTATTCCCCGATTAAAGCAGATGATGTATTGTTTGGTGTGAAATTAACAGAGAAGAAATATTTGAGTTTTGAACTATACTGCAATACAAACTGCCTATTCTAAAAACTAATTTGGCATGAAACTTTGAACCTCACACCGCCATGAAGTACTACAACAACAACAACATATCCGGCGTAATCCCACTAATAGGGTCTGGGAAAGGTAGCATACACGCAGTGGAAAGTGTATGCGCAGACCTTACCCCTATCTAAAGAAGTTGTTTCCAATAGACCATGCGCTCAAGGAAAGCAAAAATACGGTAGAAGTACAACATAAGACAAAAAGGTAATCATCAGCAGTAAAAATTGCTCCGTACTAGTATAATTTGGACTAAGACAGATCGATCTCTCAAGAAGATATACAGAGGATGATACCAGGCAATAGCATTAAAATTAAACAAACGAAGAAATCTGCGGGTCAGTAGATTAGCAGGGGCGGATGTAGTGTACAACTATGTGGTTCACTCAAATCCATTACCTTTGAGCTCAATTCCCTTCGGTTGTTAGATTGGTTTGCTTGATATTGCCCCTTCCCTTTTTCCTTCGTGATGAGCTGAGGATCTAATGGAAACATATTCTTTGTCTTTTTAAAGGCAGTATAAGCTCCGCATACACTCTACCCTTCCCAGAGATTTTTTGTTGTTGTTATTGTTAAAAACTCTACTAAACAAAGCAGTGTTGTTAAAGATGCACTTAAACCCTGAAGCGAGACTCAAAATATGTTGAGTGCTTCGTCTCGCTTAGCAGGCGCTTCGTCGTCTGCTCTAAGACATACTTTTTCTTGCCAATAAGGGTAATTCTATTGATATTTCACTTTATCATAATTCTTTGTAAATCTTTTTGTCCATATATTTGTTATTCATTCTCCATTTGCACATTTCTTTCATCAAAGCTCACATTTTATTTGCCCTTTACACTTCCTTAGAGTTGTTTTTGTGTTTTTCGCCTTTCTGAACACTTTAAACAAGTAGTTAAACAGCCCACAAAACATGGATTTAGAACCTAGTAAATCAAATGAACTACGGTAGAATTTTGAACTCGAACCCATAAAATTTATATTTTGAATCTGCCTGTGATTAGATAATTATATGGGAGTAGTATACAGATACGAAACAAAATGGCTGATTGATTAAAAAAAACCTAGTCAATTGTTACCTTTTCTTGATTCATCAGTCAAAGAGAGTTTTGTCGACTTGTAAAATAGTACTCCGATAAGCATAATTTGTGATTTGAAACCTTCAGCTTTTTTTTTTCCCTTGTAAAATTTATGTTCAAATATAATTTAATAAATTAATAATCTTTCATAAAGGTTAAAGGCGCATATTTGCCTGGGGATCATCTTTAATAAGTCGCTGCTCGCTATGCTGAGTTTTTTTTTTTGATTTATTTTACATAAAGTTAATGAAAAGTTCTCTTAATTTCAACATTGATTTTTGAATTTTCAAAATGTAATTGACATAATTTCAAACTAGATAAAAGTTCTATAAATAAACTTTTATAAATAGGAAAAAACATATGAAAAAAGTTACGGACAAAAAGAAGTTTGTGTGACGACTCATCAAATAGTAAAAAAATTCACAAAGTTGATAAAAGTAAGCTTACTATTCCCTATTTTCACTTTGTGCTAATGAATTCAGAGTTAGTAGAACTAATATAAAATATTTCTAAAAAGAAAAGTAAACTCACTAAAGATGTTACTACGCTAGTTAGATAGAATTAACAGCAACAAAACACTATATTCTTTTTAGTTTTTTTTATGGTGGTATCAGAATCAACATGTATGCATCTCGATTATTTTATTATGTACTTGCTATCTTTCATTAGCATAAGTGCCGTGTAACAACTTACTATAATTTACAGAGATAAGAGAAAATTACCTAAATTTTTTTGGCTCTGTTGAAATATTAAGGCCTCACTATTCTACTCTTAGTTAGTAGATTACTAGCAGAGGCGGATTTAGGGAGGCGGAAGGTGGCGAACCCCCTGTTTAACCAAAAAATAGGCTTTTAGTCAAAGCTAGAATTTAGAAGAATCGGGTTACTGATAATCGAAAAAAATAAATAAAGAAGAGAATTTCGTAGTACTCAAATGTGTAAGTTAGTAAATCAGAGTGTATTTCAGTAGTAACTTGTGTCCCAATTGATTACATATTTCTCCTTTTTATAGATCTTTTTGGGAATCTTTAGGGATGTCTGTTACATCTAATTCATAATGAGGCTATTATGAATAATTAATGACACTAAATGCTACGTTACATAATTATTACATTGAATAGAAATATTCCTTAATGGTTCCAGCATTTATTACTCTTGAAATGCGGTATTGCTACCTTCTCCTTTAGCCCGATTCATTACTCTTCCCGTTGCTCGTAAGTAATTGAACTTAAATAGGTACGGGGTTAACTTAAATAGGTACGGGGTTGCTGAGCATCTCATCTCATACCTTTTTTAACCTTCTGTCTCGTACCTTCCTTTTTGTCCTTTTGTAGCGTACCTCTTTTCTTGTCCGAGCCAGTCTATAATTCTTAGACCAATTATCACCTATTGTTTATGCCACGTGTCATGACACGTCACCATTCATTTATGCATATAATTTTTTCCAATACAGATAGTCCTCTTCACTTTCCATTTATTCATCAGTTTGAATACTTGGGAAGTGGAATTCATTAAAGAAGAATTTTTGTCACCATTAATACTCTGACTAAGTTGACGCTTCAACTGTCACTTCTTTTTAATGCACTAGACACGTGTTGCTTCCTCATTAGTTACACAGTTTTGTAACACTTTTTTAGGCTTTCTTTTCGGTTTCACTTTTACGAAGTATAAGTTATTATCATTGCGGTTCCTTCATCATCGTACTTTTTCCCAATAGTATAAATATAACTCCTCTTTTTGTCTTGTTCTTCATAAAGCGTATTGAACACTTTTATTTCGAATTATTTCTTGCTTTGCTTCAACATTTACATATATAGCTTCTTCGAGTTCTAACCCTAGAAAAAGTCCCATTCTGAGTAAATTCCCTAATGCTCCGATAAGGCATAGAAGAGGAGGTATATTACGCAACTTAGGCTCTATTCATGGTAGCACTTCAACTCCCCCTTCTAGTTCTGGCCCCTCTTCTGGGACCAGGGGTTCACACTCTCAAAGGAGCTCTTCTCGAGATAAAGATTCTTCTGAGCCACTGCGTAAACCCTTGGTGGATGAAATAATCCCCACTGAATTTTCCTTTTATCATGATAGAGAGTCTCTAAAAACTCAAGTTGCCTCTTTAGACCGTGTCGATCCCTATCCCACTCAAATTACAAGTGTTTTAGCACTCGTAATTCGAAAGGAATGTCATTGGGCTGAAGATTTTTCTATTATCATCCCTAATCCAAATCAAAGAATTACCTCTTACTTAATAAGTTATTCCTTTGTTTACACCTACCCTTTCTCTCTAGGGTTTAAACGGGCCATTGACCCGGTCATTTTAGACTTTTGTCATTTTTTCAATGTTTGCTTGGGTCAAATTGGACCAATAGTGTGGCGAGTTGTTGCATGCTTGAGGCATCTCGCTAAAAGAGCAGATGTAGAATTTACTTTCCCCCACTTGATTCACCTTTATTCCCCTAGGTTTTTCCGAAACGATGTGTTCAGTTTAGCAGCTAGGAGTAAAAGGGTCTTGGTGAGTCCTGAAGATGATAAAGACCGCAACTGGTATGCTCGATACGTTGTTGCTCCCACTGTGGGTTTAGTTGGTGAAAAGAACATCCGTTTCCCAGAAAAGTAGAATTTTGCTCGTAAGTATTAAATATTCCCGTGCCTTTTTATTTTCAGCTTTACCTATTTTTCATTATCTTGCTTCTTTTCTTCTCAGCAACCATGGGTATTGTTGAATCTGTACCCAATATCCGTGGTTGGGTAGAAAAGTTATTGAAAGTTGCTCCAATGGAAGGTAGAACATGGAAAAGCCTCTCCTGTCGTTATGGTTGGAAACCAAAAACTCATCGTGAGAATTCTTATCTTTTACCTTACCTATGTTTAATTATCCTCATTATCATGGCTTTTAACCTTCTTTTTCTTAGGTTTTGCCACTCGAAAAGTCATTCCCGAGGTTGTTCTGGCATCTCGTGAGCAAGATATATTTTTGGGATCTGCGGATCAAGATATAGCTCTGAGATCTGAGAAAAGAAAATCGATCTTAGAAGATGATTCTGAAGGAGAAGGTGAGGGTTCCCTGATAATGAGACCACGACCCAGGAGACGTATTGTCTCTGAAGATGAGATTGACATATCTCCTAACCTGCCTCTTTCCGAGCCTGTTATTTCCCATGTGATCATTCCTGATGATGACGTCTCTCCTCCATCTGACACTCTTGATTCGATAAACCAGCTTTTTATCAGTGGTTTTAGTAGTGGCCCTTTAGGACCGGTTCTAGATGAGCTTCCCATGTCTTCTTCTACCTCTACCGTTCCTGTGATTGTTTCTTTACCTCCCTCATCTATTACTTCCATACCTTCCTCTACTATGCCTCCTTCAATAATCGTTCATCCCATAGTTCATCATATAGAAGTGGGTTCCATAAGTAGAAATTCCGCTATGAGGAGCGTGACCATTGAAGTTCCTGCTAATAGTAGCCTTTTGAGGAAGTCTGGGCAAGCTGACACATGGCTCATACCTCTGATTGGCCATATTGAGAAAGCTAAACTTGAGAGTCATAGAAATATGCTATTGAGAAAGCTAAACTTGAGAGTCATAGTAATATGACTCTCTTGAATGACATTGTGCATGCCAGTTTAAAGGTATTCTTTAGTTTATTGTTTTACCAAGATTTTTGCTTTGGGAGCCTTAATCTTATTTTCCTTTTTATATGAACAGGTCAACCTTATTGGTACCAAACTTATGAATCGAGTCCCTCTTTTAGAGAAACTGGCTCGTAACCTAGAGAAGACTGCTAATGACGCAGAAGAAGCTGCCCGAGATTCTCAATTGGAGGCCAACAATTGGAAGGGCCAGTTCGAGATCTTACAGATTGATATGGAAAATTTAGAGACAAGAAAGAGTTCCCTGGAAAAACAAGTTCAAATTCTAACCTCTGAATCGACAATGCTTAAGGCTGCTTCAGACCAGTCCAAGAAGGAAAAAGAACTTCTTGAATCTTCCTTTTGGAGCAGTTGTCTAAGGCCACTAAGGAAAATAGAGCTTTAAAAGCTTTGTTGACTTAGAAGGAGATGCATGCAGGGGAGGTAGTACAAGAGCTTTCTCGAGCACAAGAAGAATTGCGAGCCTCTGCAGACAAGATCCATGCCTTGAAAAATTCTCACTCCTCACTACAATCATCTTATGATTCAGTTTTGCTTAAGAATGAGGAACTTATGAGTGAGGTTACTGCCTCGGAGAAGAAATATGAACTTCTCCAGGAGTTATCCAATATTGAAGTGAGTTGGACTTTTTCTAAAATCTCGACGTGATACCTTGATAGAGATGAGCCAAGAAAATTTCGACCTTGAACATGAATTGGCTAAGGTAAATCAAATGAACTACAGTAGAATTTTGAACTCGAACCCATAAAATTTATATTTTAAATCTGCCTGTGATTAGATAATTATATGGGAGTAGTATACAGATACGAAACAAAATGGCTGATTGATTTAAAAAAAAACCTAGTCAATTGTTACCTTTTCTTGATTCATCAGTCAAAGAGAGTTTTGTCGACTTGTAAAATAGTACACCGATAAGCATAATTTGTGATTTGAAACCTTCAGCTCTTTTTTTTTCCTTGTAAAATTTATGTTCAAATATAATTTAATAAATTAATAATCTTTCATAAAGGTTAAAGGTGCATATTTGCCTGGGGATCATCTTTAATAAGTCGCTGCTCGCTATGCTGAGTTTTTTTTTTTCGATTTATTTTACATAAAGTTAATGAAAAGTGCTCTTAATTTCAACATTGATCTTTGAATTTTCAAAATGTAATTGACATAATTTCAAACTAGATAAAAGTTCTGTAAATAAACTTTTATAAATAGGAAAAAACATATGAAAAAAGTTACGGACAAAAAAAAGTGTGTGTGACGACTCATCAAATAGTAAAAAAATTTCAGAAAGTTGATAAAAGTAAGTTTACTATTCCCTATTTTCACTTTGTGCTAATGAATTCAGAGTTAGTAGAACTAATATAAAATGTTTCTAAAAAGAAAAGTAAACTCACTAAAGATGTTACTACGCTCGTTAGACAAAATTAACAGCAACAAAACACTATATTCTTTTTAGTTTTTTTTAATGGTGGTACCAGAATCAGCTTGTATGCATCTCGATTATTTTATTGTGTGCTTGCTATCTTTCATTAGCATAAGTACCGCGTAACAGCTTACTATAATTTACAGTGATAAGAGAAAATTACCTAAATATTTTTGGCTCTGTTGAAATTTTAAGGCCTCACTATTCTACTCTTATTTAGTAGATCACTAGTGTATTGGGAAAAATTGTGTACATGAATATATGGTGACGTGTCATGACATGTGGAATAGGCAATGGGTCATAAATGGTCCACGAATTGCAAACAGGCATGGACAAAAAGAGATACGAGATAAGAGGATAAAAAGAGGTACGAGACAGGAGGCTAAAAAGAGGTACGAGATAAGAGGTTAAAAAGACGTACGAGATGAAAGGTTCAGAAGCCTCAGCCCTATTTAAGTTTAGCTACATACGAGCAACGGGAAGAATAATGAACCTGGCTAAAGGAAAAGATACAAATACAGCATTTCGAGAATAATAAATATTGGAACTGTTAAAGAATATTTATATTCAATGTAAATGATTATGTAACGTAGCATTTAATGTTAATAAATGCTCGTCAAGGTCAAAGAAAGAAAGGTACGATCACAAACCTAGACACAGGGAATCAGACTCCTCATCAAGTAATGATCGAGGTACACGTGGACAACGAGATGATGATGGTAGTTTAAAGGCAAGGTTTGGTGGTTACAATTTTAATGTTAGCACCTCTGAACTCGTGGCTATTTTAAGAGGAATGGGAGATAAGGTACGATGGCCGAAAGAGATGAGATCAAACCCAAACAGATAAAACCCTGATCATTGGTGTGAATTCCACAACGATCATGGACATAAAACCGCAGATTGTAGATTTTTGCAGAGCGAGGTGGATCATTTGTTAAAGCAAGGATATCTCACTGAGTTATTCAGTGAGAAAGGTAAACAAGCATAGAAAAATAGACAGGAGCCCCCGAAACCACCCTCACCTAAGAGGACTATCAATGTTATAAGTAGAGGAGAAGATATTAATGGTGTCTCGTATACCGCAGCCAATAAAACATCTAAAATAACAATCACCCATGGGAAACGGTTATGGCACGTGCTTGAAGAAGAGAATGTAACATTCAACGATGCAGATGCAGAAGGCCTCTTGACTCCACATAACGACGCACTGGTAATATCCTTACTAGTACATGATACTAACGTGAAACATATTTTGATTGATCCAGGCAGTTCAATGAATATTATTTTGATACGAGTGTTGCCCAAGATGCAAGCTGAGGACAAATTGGTTCTAAAAGCGCATACCTTGTCAGGATTTGATAACTCTAATGTCATAACCAAAGGAGAAGTGATTCTTACCACGTTTGCAGAAGGTGTTGTCAAAGATACTAAGTTCCAGGTCGTAGATATGGACATGGCTTACAACATGATCCTTGGAAGGCCATGGATCCATGATATCGTACCGTCAACTTTACTTCAACTTATTAAATTCCCATCACCATGGGGAATTTGTCAAATTATAGGCGATCAACAAACATCCGGGAGTATTAACTCCGTTGCAGATTCAACTGTTCAAAGTGAAGTCAAATAGCAATTACAGGATTCGGTTGAGGAGGGTATAACGTCAACCTTAACTGAACAAGGAAAAACAGATGTGGATTCAAGGCCTGACACTATTCAAGAATCAGAGGAAAACGAGAACATTAAAACAACGATAGAAGAGTTAGAGGCTGTGATTTTATTTATACACTGGCCCGAGAGGAAAGTGTATATAGGAGCAAATCTCAGCCCGGAGGTAAAACGAAAGTTAATTAAATTTTTAAAGGCTAACGCAGATTGTTTTGCTTGGTCCTATTCTGACATGACAAGGATACCTCCGGAGGTCATTACTCATAAATTGAATGAAGACCCATCATATCCCCTAGTCAAGCAAAAGAAACGAAAGCAAGGAGCTTTCAAGAATCAGGTAATTCAAGAAGAAGTTCAGAAATTGCTCAAAATAGGTTCAATTCGTGAGGTAAAGTATCCTAACTGGTTGGCTAACACTGTTGTGGTTCCTAAGAAAAATGGTAAGTGGCGTGTTTGTGTGGATTACACAGATCTTAATAAAGTATGTCCGAAAGATTCTTTTCCTTTACCGCACATAGATCAATTAATTGATGTTACTGCGGGACATGAACTATTAAGTTTTTTAGATGCATACTCAGGTTATAACCAAATCAAAATGGATCCAGAAGATGAGGAAAAAAATTCTTTTATAACGGACAGGGGGACTTATTGTTATAAGGTGATGCCCTCTGGTATTAAAAATGCTGGTGCGACGTATCAGAGGTTAGTCACTCAAATTTTTCAAGAGCATTTAGGTAAGACCATGGAAGTTTATATAGATGACATGCTAGTTAAGACTCAGCATTCAGAGAATCATATATCGCATCTATCTGAAACATTTAGAATTTTGCGAAAATATAATATGAATTGAACCCAGAAAAATGTGCATTTGGTGTGGCATCAGGAAAATTTTTGGGTTTTCTTGTTTCTAACCGTGGTATTGAAGTAAAGCCAACCCAGATTAAAGCTATTGAAGAAATCCCTGATGTGCTTACAAATAAAAAAGAGGTTCAAAAACTGACACGGAGGATCGCAGCCTTGTAAAGATTCATTTCAAAGTCATCAGAAAAGTGTTTCAAGTTTTTCTCAGCCCTTAAAAAGCAAGATCACTTGGAATGGAATGAGGAATGTCAACAAACGCTTAGGAATTTGAAGACATATTTTTCAAATCCACCCCTGTTAGCAAAACCAAAGGCTGGGAAGGGCTTTTCGTCTACCTTGCTGTTTCAGAAGTTGCGGTAAGTGATGTTTTGATTTGAGAAGAACGAGGTAAACAATATCATATCTATTACGTTAGTAAATCTTTGTTAGATGCAGAGACACGATATTCACAGTTAGAAAAATTAGCACTCGCTTTAATCATGGCATCTAAAAAACTGAGGCCGTATTTTCAGTGTCACCCTATTGCTGTAGTAACTGCATATCCCTTACGTAATATACTACATAAACATGAATTATCAGGAAGGTTATCTAAATGGGATATAGAATTAAGTGAGTATGAAATCACTTATCTACCTAAAATAGCAATAAAATCCCAAGTACTTGCAGATTTCGTGGTTGATTTTAGCCACGGGATGCAATTAGAAGCTGAAAAAGAAGTTCAGGTACTTAATGGAGCAAATCCAGGAATATGGATCTTATTCACTGATGGATCGTCTAACATTAAAGGTGCAGGGTTAGGAATTGTTTTAGTACCACCTACATGTGAAATTATTAGGCAGGCTATTAAATGTCACTCCGTAACTAACAATGAAGTGGAGTATGAAGCTGTGATTGCAGGTCTAAAATTGGCACGAGAATTTGGGATAAGTCAGGTGGTGCTCAAAAGTGATTCCCAGCTTGTAGTTAATCAAATGCTGGGAACTTATACCGCTAGGGAAGCGAGGATGCAACAATACTTGGAAAAAGTAAGGGAACTGATAAAGCAGTTCCAGACTTGGAAGATCATCCAGATACCAAGGGATGATAATGTTGAAGTTGATGCCTTAGCAAACCTTGCATCCGCAGCTGATATAACAAACGATGCCAACGCCTCGATTATAGATTTATTTCACTCAGTTCTCGAACCTGATAAGAACGAGGTAAATTTTAATAATCTCACTTGGGATTGGAGAAATGAAATCGTTGCTTTTTTACAGTATGGTACCGTGCCTGATGACAAGAAAAAAGCATATGCTTTTCGGAAAAAGGCCGCTCGTTACTGTTAAAGCAAGGTAACCTTTATCGAAAAATATTTGGTGGCCCTTTAGAAAGATGCCTCGGACCTTCTCAAACGGAGTATGTAATTAGGGAAATATATGAAGGGAATTGTGGAAACCACGCATGAGGAAGATCATTGGTAAGAACTTTGATCAGGGCAGGATATTACTGGCTCAAAATGAAAGAGGAAGCAGAAAGTTTCGTAGCTAAATGTGATAAATGCCAGAGATACGGTAATAATATGCACCGACCTGCTGAATTATTACATTCGGTTATTGCACCATGGCCATTTATGAAATGGGGGATGGACATAGTGGGGTCATTGCCTCAAGCTAAAGGACAGGTAAAATTTCTACTCGTACTTACTGATTATTTTACTAAATGGGTAGAGGCAGGAGCATTTAAACAGGTACGAGAAAAAGAAGTCAAGGACTTCATTTGGCGTAATATTATTTGTCGGTTCGGTGTACCAAAAGAAATTGTGTGTGACAATGGTCCTCAATTTATTAGAGCTCAAGTCACGGAATTTCTCGAAAGTTGGCAAATAAAAAGGATTACATCTACACCTTATCATCCAGTGGGTAATGGACAAGCAGAATCAACAAGCAAAGTCATCATTAATAATTTAAAGAAGCGACTAGAGGAATCAAAGGGTAATTGGCCTGAAGTGCTACTCGGCGTTTTATGGGCATATCGCACAACAACAAAAATAAGTACAGGAGAAACGCCTTTTTCTTTAGTTTATGGAGTTGAAGCACTAATCACAGTAGAAATAGGAGAACCAGGTACAAGATTCTCACAAGCGACACAAGAGTCCAATAATGAAGAGATGCAAGTCAATTTGGATCTATTAGAAGGCAGGAGAGAAGCAACATTAATAAGAATGGCCACACAAAAACAAGGGATCGAGCGTTATTACAACAGGAAAGCACGCCTGGGATACTTCAAAATTGGGGACTTCGTGCTTAAAAAGGTTTTTCAATCTACAAAGGCAACCAATGTGGGCAAACTAAGTCCTACTTGGGAAGGGCCCTACAGAGTTCGTGATATTGCAGGAAAAGGAGCATATGAGTTGGAAACAATGGACGGGAAAGTACTTCCTTCACATTGGAATGCTGTTCATTTGAAGAGATATTACTTTTAAGAGAAAACTCACGATCATGTATCGACATATTAAATTTTATGTTTTAAGTTGTTAAAATTTTACTAACGATTTTAGATGCTAGACAAAACGCTCACCCGTACTAAATGATGAGTCACTTCCTGTAAGGCAAAATGGAATAAACTAAATTTCCTGGCCCAGGGTTACAATAATTCTGATAGAAATATAAACGGGCTGAGCACTCTTCATCTATAATCACACCCCCGAGTCCCGTGTGTATTTCCTTTTCAGGAAAAGGACCGAGTGAAAGAGACTATCAAGTGCTCGAGGCTTCATACTTCAACACTCAAACACTTGGGGGACTACATGCAGTAATGTGTATATAAAGGGCAATGAAGATTAAGCAAAAATCAAGCCTAAGAAGAGTCAAATATGAGTGGAAGTAAAGAAGTCATATCATACATCATAGTATTCTTTCCCATAAGAATAATGGAGTCATCTCTCAAAACCCTGGCTAAGGGTAAAGACTATGTACTAAAACGGGTTATAAAGAAAAACCGTGTATCTATTGTTCCTCTTTTTGTAAAAATCTGTTACAAGAAAAACAGTTGCGAGAAAGTTATAGATGTAATTCAAATACATGTAGAGGATTACTCAAAACTTGTCAAAGTTCATAAATGAAAACTTGTCTAAGTTGTTGCAAATAAAACATGTGTGTTCCTATATCTTTTATCGTATAATAAACGCCATTATGAAGAGGAGACGTCTTCTTCATCAAGTGTTAAAATATAAAAAGGCCCTCTTTTATAAAACTCATGTCATTTAGTCATGAGGATAATGAAAGCATTTTCAGAGAATAAAAATGCAGTCTATTCTTTAAGTCCTTAAAAATAAAAGGCACGAATAGAATGGATAGAGGTTTAAAGACAAACTTCTTAATATTTTAAAAGCTAAAGACTAAGTATGAAACTTAGTCATCAAATTGTTCATACAAAAAGTGCCCCTTGAACAAAGCTTGGGGACTTGAACTTCTTTAACTTATAATTGGGAATCTGACTAAGAAAAAATCTTATCACAAGAAACCAAAAACTTTGAACATAGATTTCCAAATCGGCACCTGCAAAAAAGGAATTTCAAACAAATTACAAAAACCTTTTAAGAAGAAGGAACTGAAGAAAGATCATCAGCGGGCTCAACTGGGATTGCATCATCCGCAGCTGAAGATTGGTCTTCAGTCACCATAGTGGTAGCATCCACGGGCAATATCTCAGCTTGACTAATAGCAATAGGCATAGATGAACTTAACAAAAGTGTAGCACTTGTGCCAATCTCAACAGACACGAGGACTTCAGATGCGGCAGTTACAAGAACTTCAGCTGCGGGAGTCTCAACCAAAGAAGTTTCAATTGAAGAAGTCTCAACCAAAGGAATTTCAGTCGTAAGAGGACCAACTTCGGGAGATGAAAAATCTTGTGGCTGCTGTGCTTGTTTCATGGCCTCATTTACTTTAGCTAATTCAGACTGAAGGTTGAAATTTTCTTGGCTCATTTCTACCAAGGTGTCACGACGAGACTTTAGAAAAGTCCAACTCACTTCAACATTGGTTGACTCCTCGAGAAGTTCATAATCTTTCTCCCAGGCAACAACTTCATTCTTAAGTTCCTCATTCTTAACTAAATCGAAATCATAAGATGATTGAAGTGTGGTGTGAGAATTTTCCAAAGAATGGATCTTGTCTGCAGAAGCTCATAATTTTTTCTTGTACTCGAGAAAGATCTTGTGCTACCTCTCCCGCATGTATCTCCTTCTGAGTCGGCAAAGCCTTTAAAGCCTTATTCTCTTCAGTGACCTTGGACAACTTTTCCGAAAAGAAAGATTCTAGGCACTCTTTTTCCTTCTTGGACTGGACTGAAGTAGCCTTAATCGTCGCTAGTTCAGAGGTTAGAGTTTGAACTTGCTTATCCAAGGTACTTTTTCTTTTCTCCAAATTTTCCATATCAATCTGTAAACTTTCGAACTGGCCCTTCCAATTATTGGCCTCCAATTGAGAGTCACGGGCAGCTCTTTCTGCGTCATGGGAAGCCTTCTCTAAATCACGAGCCATTTCTTCTAAAAGGGGGACTCGAGTCATAAGTTCAGTACCAATAAGATTGGGCTACTCAAATAAATAAGAAAAGAAGATAAGGTTAGGGCTCTTGAAAGTGAAAAACCCTTAATAAAATAATAAACCAGAAAAGTACCTTCAAACTTGCATGCACAATATCATTTAAGAGAGTCATATTACTATGACTCTCGAGTTTAGCCTTCTCAATAGGGCCAATCAGAGGCTCGAGCCACGTATCAGCTTGCCCAGACTTCCTTAAAAGACTGTCGTTGACAGGAACTTCAATGGTTACGCTCCTCATAGCAGAACCCCTACTTGAAGAACCCGTTTCCATATGATGAACAATGGGGGGAGAAATTATTAAAGGAGGGGCAGAAGAGGAAGGTATATAAGTAATGGATGATGAAGGAAAGGAAACTATCATAGGAACGATAGAGGTAAAAGAAGACAGAGGAAGTTCATTTAGGACTAGACTTAAAGGACCGCTACTGAAACCACTAATAAAAAGCTAGTTTATGGATTCATGAGTATCCAGAGGAGGAGAGATATCATCATCAGGTATGATCACCTGGGTGATAACAGGCTCAGAAAGAGGTAGGTTAGGAGAGACACCAGCCTCGTCTTCAGGGACGATATGTCTCCTGGATCGTGGTCTTGATATCAGGGAACCCTCACCCTCTTCTTCAGAATCATCTTCTATGAGAGATTTTCTTTTTTCAGACCTCGGAGCCGTATCTTGAACTTCAGATCCCAAGAATATATCTTGATCACGAGATGCCAAAATAGCCTCTGGAGTAACTCCTCGAATGGCAAAACCTGAAGAAAAAGAAGGTTAAAAGCCAAAGTAACAAGGATATAGATAAGGTGAAAACAAAAAACCTTACCATGAGTTTTTACTTTCCAACCACAACGGGGAGAAAGATTTCTCCACGATTTACCCTCAATTGGGGCAATCTTCAATAACTTATCTACCCAACCACGGAAGTTGGGCACAAGTTCCACAACGCCCATGATTGCTGAAAAGAAAGAGAGACGTGATTATGGAAAACAAACAAACCTGAAAATTAAAAAAGGCACGGGGAAAAATTAATACTCACGTGCAAAATTCCACTTCTCCAGAAAATGTATGTTCTTTTCACCCACTAAACCAACAGTGGGAGAAGTAACGTATCGGGCATACCACCCACGATCGTTATCATCCTCAGGGCTAACTAAAACCCTCTTACTCCTAGTTGCTAAACCAAACATACCGTTTCAGAAAAGCCTTGGTGAATAAAGATGAAGCAGATAGGGAAAGGTGAATTCAACATTCGCCTTATTGGCAAGATACCTCAAGCAAGCAACAGCTCTCCATACAATCGGACCGATTTGGCCCAAACATACATTGAAAAAATGACAAAAATCTAGAATAATCGGGTCAATGGCCGGTTTGAACCCTAGAGTGAAGGGATATGTGTAAACAAAGGAATATCCTATTAGGTAGGATGTAATTCTTTGGTTAGGGTTAGGAATGATAATTGGGAAATTCTCACTCCAATGACAATCCTTACGAACTATGGGGGCTAAAACTTCTGTGATTTGAGTAGGATAAGGGTCAACATGATCTATAGTTTCGATTTGAGTTTTAAGGGATTCTCTGTCACTGTGAAAGGAAATTTCAGAGGGAACTATTTCTTCAACTAAAGGCTCATGAAGTGGCTCGGAAGATTCTTTGTTACGAGAAGAACTCCTTTGAGAGTATGAACCTCTAATTCCAGAAGAGGGACCACAACTAGAAGGAGGAGTTGATGAACTACCACGAGTGGAACCTAGGTTACGAAGTCTACCTCCTCTTCTATGCCTTACCGGAGCATTAGGGAAGTTATCCAGAATGGGAGTTTTTCTGGGGTTAGAACTCGATGAAGCCGTGGAAGCAGAGGTTGGAGTAAAACAAGAAGTAATAAAGAAAATTCGAAGGATAAAAGTGTTTAATACGCTTTATATGGAACAAGACAAGAAGAGAGGTTATATTTATACTAATAGATAATAGAGAAAGGAAAAAAGTACGATGACGAAGAAACCATAATGATGATAACTGATACTTCGTGAAAAGTGAAGCCGAAAAGAAAGCTTAAAAAAGTGCTGCAAAATAGTATAACCAATGAGAAAGTGACACATGTCTAGTGCATTAAAAGGAAGTGACAGTTGAAGCGTCAACTTTGTCACAGTATTAATGGTGACAAAAATTCTCCTTTAATGAATTTCACTTCCCAAATATTCAAACTGATGAATAAATGGAAAGTGGGGGGACTATCTGTATTGGGGAAAATTATTGTATATGGATATATGGTGACGTGTCATGACACGTGGAATAGGCAATGGGTCATAAATGGTCCACGAATTGCAAACAGGCGTGGACAAAAAGAGATACGAGATAAGAGGATAAAAAGAGATACGAGACAGGAGGCTAAAAAGAGGTACGAGACAACAGGCTAAAAAGACGTACGAGATGAAAGGCTCAGAAGCCTCAGCCCTATTTAAGTTTAGCTACATATGAGCAACGGGAAGAATAATGAACCTGGCTAAAGGAAAAGATACAAATACAGCATTTCGAGAATAATAAATGCTGGAACCGTTAAGGAATATTTATATTCAATGTAAATGATTATGTAACGTAGCATTTAATGTTAATAAATGCTCGTAATAACCTCATTATGGTTTAGTCGTAACGTGTATCTTTAAAGATTCCCAAAAAGATCTATAAAAGGGAAAATATGTAATCAGTCGAGAGGAGGGCAACTATTGAAATACACTGTGATTTACCAGCTTACATACTTGAATACTTCAAAACTTTCTTCTTTATTTACTCTTTTCGATTATCAGCAACCCGATTCTTCTAATTTCTAGCTTTAACTAGAAAGTCTATTTTTTGGTTAAATAACTAGCAGGGGTGGGTTTAGGGAGGCGGAAGGTGGCGAACCCCCTTCGCCGATAATTTACACTGTATATATAAAGCAAAATTTAATTTTTACCTCTATATATTAAGTTTTGAATCCCCTTAACATAATCTAAAAGAGTAGTTTAATGGTCAAGGTAGGTTCAATTCCCACTAGCTATAATTTTATTTTTGAACCCCATTCGTAGGGATCTTGCCGCCGTCTCAGATCACTAGGTCACATTGAATAACACCGGAGTTACAAACGTTCTTATTAGAGAAAAAACGTGGAAATTATCTACTTCTAGAAAACAAAAAGAATAAATAATAACACGTGGACTCTAAATAAGCACTATTCCTGACTTTACGTACGTAAGTACGTCTTAGACTTTTTCCTTTTCAATTGTTGCTATAAACAAAAGAAGAGAAAAAGAGAAGTCAAAAGAATGGGGGAATAAGTTATTGACAGACCACCTACTGGCTACTTAAGGACATCAACTTGTCGTTTTAGGTTTCTCTAGCTAAATTTACAATTTAGAACCAATAAAAATTTTAACAGACTGATTTAATAGGCACAACAAACTGAAGAAGACTTCCATCAACTTCATCTACTAGACTTCATGCATTAATTTGGTTTAGTAGCATATACTTTGATTTTACTAGGGCAGTCAAATACGAAGCATCCCGTGTTTACGTAGGGTTTCGATGAAGGTTCGCACATCAAGAAGGCGTAATGTAGGCATACTATATTAATGCAAGTATCAGATTTATTCCACGATTCAAACCCATAACGTATAATTCACTCGAAAACAATTTTACCATTGCTCCAAACTGCCTTTCCATATACTTTGGTTTTACTCTTTAGTCTTTAATAATAAAATTGTTATACGATTAATGAAGATTTAACATCCTCCGTTCAATAGCAAATACTTATCCAACTTCCAAATATTTACTAATTGTAATAGCAGTTGCAATCTAAGGAAGTGGTACAAGATTCCATTCCAATCAAGGTTATCGATTGGTGAAGAGTTCATTTCCATCAAAAGTCGTTCTCCTTCTACTATTTTTTTTTAATAATCACGGTATTCTTGAGGTCAACTTATTTACACCTCGATTAATATTTACCTGCTACCTTTCACTAGCACATGTATTGAATAACTCTATCCATTACGGCTAAAGGCTTGAACAAACAAAAGGAAACGTACTTGATCTTCTCCTTCAACATTAATTACGAGCACTAGTAAAGTCCACAGGGGAGTGGCCCATTATAGTAAGTAGTGAAATACCTCATCGAACAAGTTTCGACCTGCACAAAAGGCGTAACGGTCTGAGCACTATCTCGGAGAAGCTCAGTAAAATAGACATGTTACTTGCACTATGAAGCTTCACTATTCCCCACCGTAAACATTCATATGGGAGCCAGAGTCTACAATTAAAAAATAAAAAACAAATATGCAGCCTTGATTTAATAAGCCTAACTATCAAATTTTATTTCTTTTATCTAATATTGGTAAAGATCTTGTCGTGCGACACCAACCTATGACTTCTATGCCCAATAGATTTTTACGTTTTAACTAATTCTTGATCTACAGCTATAGGTTCTTTGGATTTGAAACATAACGACCACTTCTTCTTACGACAAGAAATTTTGCTAATAGTAGAAATTTGATGGCATTAGTTAATCAAAATACAAAATAATATTTCAAGTAAATTATTCGTATGTCGAGTACACATCTGAATTATTTCAACTTCTTTTCTTTTTTCGAGATGTATATGTATATCATTTCCTGCTTTGTTTAAGGCGATTGTTTCACCACTTTTGGTGAGCATTTAAGATTAATAAAGAGTAGAAGTTGCCTTCAACTTGTGATAGAGGAAGATACATGGTATGTAAAATGTAATCATAACAACAAACTTTGGTTTGTTGGATAAAAGCACATCGTTAGTGTTAAGCAAAAACCATAAAAATGATGTTTCCTTGAAAATTGAGAATATAACAAACTCAAAGAAAAAGACTTATAATATAAGCATTATTCATGAAAATTACTGCAGTTAGAGATAGGCTAAGTGGTTGAACCAACTGCTTTACAAAGTTGAACTAAGAGTTGCTTCAGACAACTTCTCTCCCTATAAAAGCATAGCCTCAACTCTCCAATCTTTCACAAACAAACACTGTCTTGCATCTACCAATATTCGACCGCGAGTTTTAAGAAAACGAAAACAATGGAGGCCTTCAACAGCATTGCCAACCCTTTGAGTTCTTTCTTCTTTATCTGCATTTTGCTTCTCTTGGCAAATGCAGCATCTGCGAAAACTCACCACCATGATTTTGTTGTAAGCTATCCAAGATTTCCCTTTCTTATTTGCTAACATTTCGTAAATTTTACAAACACTTATGATACTGACCTCTGTTTTTTCGTAACAGATTCAAGCGACACCAGTGAAGAGGCTGTGCAAGACTCACAACAC
>MU701316.1:3354-18909 GCA_026770625.1 Nicotiana glauca | reverse complement strand
TTTTTGCTTTCTTTCTTTCACCGATTGAAACTTCTATTTTAAGAGATGCTAAAAATTGATCCATTAAGGAACAAAAAATTAAATCCAGAAAAAAACAATAAAAAATAAAACACTACTTCCCATATTAATAATAA
Organism: Nicotiana glauca; assembly: GCA_026770625.1. Lineage (NCBI taxonomy): Eukaryota > Viridiplantae > Streptophyta > Magnoliopsida > Solanales > Solanaceae > Nicotiana > Nicotiana glauca. Next base: position 18,775 of record MU701316.1, on the reverse strand, counting down.
CAAGTAATATATTTCAAATTCACGAACGAATATACGAATACAAATAAGTATTTATAATTATAATTGTTGGTGAGTACAAAAACAATAAGTCTCTGGTTAAACCATACCAAAAAGGTAAAACTATTATACTGTTAATGTGAAGAATTCATATTTGTTCTACACATGTATAGTTTATATTTTAAAATAAATATGGATGACAGAGATGAAGAAATGAACATGTAAAAGATAAGATCCTGACCAAAGTTATGATTTATTTTCCCCTCAACTAGAAACAAATAACGTACTTAACACAGGAACATAAAAGCAGAACAACTACGGAAAAACAAAGATTAAAACGGGAAACCCATAAAGCTTTGAAGAAAAGAACAAAGGAGAGAAGAAGTAGGAGGAGAGTTAAATCAGTCAAACCCATCCAATTAAACTGTAGCCATTAGCCGAAGGCTATAAGTTTCGACGAAAACATCAAATACAGGAAGCAACAATTTAGAATAATATGGAAAGAAACCAAAAATTAACAACCTGACCAAAGAGCTACCTTCTGGGATCCTCATTCATGAGTCACTGTTTGCAAACCGAAAGAGAGCAATGAATTACTGAATAGTCATAGGATAATCGATTAGAAGTGAAAAAGCAAATTAGGGTTAGCTGGTCAGCCCTTATAAATTTAAATAAATGGGCCTAGAACAACACGGATAATAAGACAACTTAAGACCATAAATTTAATTCTAAGCACCCTTCTTAATCTCGCATTTAAGAGTAATCATCCAATGTTCCCATATTTTTCCTCTATTAAGGGGTACAATTAGCGACAACAGAAGCAGATAAACATTGTTTTCCATTATTAGGTTTTCAATATTTTACATTAATTAGGTGTATATTTATATTACACTTGGTTTTAATTAGTTAACATAATATAATAAATATTGCAATGTATAATAATTTTTTTTATAAACAGTTAATTCTTCAATAATTGAGAACAAATTTATCTATATATAATGTAAGTAACTTATTTATTTTGCATATATTTGAAAGAAATAAGAAATTATTATAGAAAAATATACATCAAATTTTTTAAATCGATAAAAATTAAAAATATGCCACTTAAAATGAAACAAAGAAAGTAATTTCTATATTGTTATTCTTCTCTACTACTCATGTTATCTTGTGACAATAACGCAACAAAACAAAATTTATGCAACTTAATTCATCTGGATGATGTTGCTTGCATTAGTCCATTCTAACTAAATCTAGAGATAGGGACTGATGTGATTGTTCTTTTGAACAAAATATTTGCACATATATATGTTAGTACTTATAGATGTTACTCGAAATAGTTATGTTGTAAGATAGATGCCTAAAGAGTCATGAAATTATAGAGAAAGAACCAGGTATGTTTTGGTTTTATCCCATACCTCTCTTGCAATAGCCATTTTTTCTCACGATATATTTTTAATATGAATTTTAATACTTATATTGTATAAAAAAAGGTCGGGCCCACCTATTGGTTTTATGCATATTTGGTGTATATTATTTTTGGACAAACGGGTGCAAGAACACAACATCTTGACCTCAGAGATCTTCATGAGACAACTTTCACAAATCTTGATGATGGTGTTTGTAATCAGTATACAAATGTTCCTCTTTGAAAGTTGTGAAGTCAACGCGTAGAGGCCTCTTAATTTTCTGTAGCCACTATCTAGAGCTTGATTTAGCTATACTTCTTCCTCAGTCACATTTATGTTTAGGAGTTGATGAATTGCATATGCATTCAAAGCTAAAAGAAGTTATTACGCCTATAAGTGCTGCTCTAGATCATTTCTTTATTAATATAGTTTTATCGGAATCGATTAAATTAGTTTGTGCAATTTTAGGGATATTGCACAATATAAGTAGACTCCAGCTAGAGTAAAGATTTATATATCCATACAAACAGATTTTGAGGGGTTTAACTCTATATTAACGCTAGCTCATATGCAACCAACTCTTTAGGTTGAAGTCATTCTGAGTTTGGATATGCAATTACATGTAATGACATAATAATAACCAGCTTGAGGATGATTTCAAAGCTCTCATTTTTTTTTTCTTGCTTAATCTGTGATAGTAGCCTTGTAACCATCTACAACTTTAAATAGTGGTAGACATAATGAAACTCAAAAATACTAAATCATCAAAAACTTTACGATTTGGCTATGGTTATTGGGCCCGGGCACATCCCGGGTGGAGGGTATTTTGGACTTTCAGCATCTCTTATCAATGTCATTTACGTGTCTTTGAATTGTTTAGTTATTCTTCTACATGTACACTGAAGATCTTTTCACATGTTTTCTCAGAGACATCAATCGTAGGTGTTTCACTTTCTTTCAAGAGTTTCTTTCTCTAAGAAATTTGCACTTGCTCTTAAAGCTCTCTTTGTTCTTGCTCGGTGTTGTATTGGGAAAAATTGTATACATAAATGAATGGTAACGTGTCATGAGACGTGGAATAGATAATAGGTTATAATTGGTCTAAGAATTATGGACTGGCACGGATAAAAAAAAGGTACGAGACAAATGGACAAAAAGGGAGGTACGAGATAAGAGGCTCAGCAACCCTATACCTATTTGAATCAATTACATATGAGCAACGGGAAGAATAATGAACATGGCTAAAGAAGAAGATACAACATTTTAAGAGTAATAAATGTTGGAACCGTTAAGGAATATTTGTATTCAATATAATGATTATGTAACGTAGCATTTAATGTCATTAATTATTCATACCTCATTATGACTTAAGTGTAACGGACATTCCTAAAGATTCCCAAAAGGACCTATAAAAGGAGAAATATGTAATCAGTTGAGACACAAGTGACTGTTGAAATGCACTCTGATTTGCTAGCTTACATATTTGAGTACTTCGAAATTCTTTTCTTTATTTACTTTTTTTCGATTATCAGTAACCCGATTATTCTAAATTCTAGCTTTGACTAAAAAGTCTATTTTTTGGATAAACAAATTGGTTCAGTTGTCGGGAATCTGATAATCAACTCTGTTTCCACTTGATTTCCTTGTTCGTATTAATCATGTCAAACAACGATGACAACACCCAAGGACATCTAGAAATCCAAACAATCCAACAACTTCAAGGAGAATCTCCGAGGCTCTCCACGATGATCTCGTGAAGGCATTCCTGATGGATCTCATACAGATGGACAAGCTCAATTTGACAATGTCGAAAACATGAATGAGATATTGCAAAAAATAATTGCCTCTCGAGTCAGTAAAGCTCTTCAAGCTTTCGCTAGTCAATTACCTACTGCTCCAACCACACCAACTCCAAACAATAATACTTTAGAGAACCCCCGTTCTGGATTGGTTAATTCAGGCAGCGGTGGAACTCCTAGTGAAACGCAAGAAGGAGATCCAGGTAATCCAGTTAATTCTGATTTACAAAATCCCGTACTAACCTTGCAGAAACATCTTAAGGAGCAAAATGAATGCATAGATAAAATACCCGGAGTACCGCCCGTGATCAAAGGAGTAGACATAGACAAATATTCTCAACAACCATGGAGCCAAGTGCAGCCCCCCTCCCAATTCCAAAGAAATTTAAGATGCCTGATATTCCAAAGTAAGATGGTACATCAGATCCACGAGATCACGTTACCGCATTCACCATAGGTGTCAAAGGAAATGATTTGACTAAGCAAGAGATTGAATCGGTCTTAGTCAAGAAATTTGGGGAAACACTCACCAAAGGAGCATTAACCTGGTATTCTCTTTTACCTAAAAATTCTATAAATTCATTTGTTGAGCTTGCAGATTTGTTTATCAAAGCGCATTCGGGAGCTCCAAAAGTTGAAAAGAGAATGGAAGACATCTTCAAAATCAAGCAAGGAGATTCTGAGTTACTTAGAGAGTTCGTGGCTAGATTTCAACTAGAAAGAATGATGCTACCACGGGTACCTGACAATTGGGCAGCCATAGCCTTTGCTAGTAATCTGAACGAGAAAAGTTCATAAGCCACGAGGCAACTCAAAGAAATCCTTCAAGAATTCCTAGCAACAACGTGGAATGACGTCTACAATAGATACAGTACAAAGATGAGGATTGCAGAAGGCATCATTTTACGGCATAAAACTGACGAGAAAACAAGCTCGAGGCGTGTAGATAATGAAAAAAGATCTGGTAAAAATAGGTACGAGCCTTATGGGACCTACGGGAAAAGATTCAAGGTCAAAGCAAGAAAGGTACGATCACAAACCTAGACACAGGGAATTAGGCTCCTCATCAAGGTTCGGTAATGATCGAAGTACACGTGGACAGCGAGATGATGATGGTAGTTTAAAGGCAAGGTTTGGTGGTTACAATTTTAATGTAAGCACCTCTGAACTCATAGTTGTTTGAAGAGGCATGGGAGATAAAGTACGGTGCCGAAAGAGATGAGATCAAACTCAAACAGACGAAACCCTGATCATTGGTGTGAATTCTACAACGATCATGGACATAAAACCGCAGATTGCAGATTTTTGCAGAGTGAGGTGGATCATTTGTTAAAGCAAGGATATCTCACTGAGTTATCCAGTGAGAAAGGTAAACAAGCATATATGAAAAATAGACAGGAGCCCTCGAAACCACCCTCACTTAAGAGGACTGTCAATATTATAAGTGGAGGAGAAGATATCAATGGTGTCTCGTATACCGCAGCCAATAAAACATCTAAAATAACAATCACCCATGGGAAATGATTACGGCACATGCTGGAAGAGGAGAATATTACATTCAACTATGCAGATGTAGAAGGCCTCTTGACTCCACATAACGACGCACTGGTAATATCCTTACTAGTACATGATACTAACGTGAAATGTGTTTTGATTGATTCAGGCAGTTCAGTGAATATTATATTGATACGAGTGTTGCGCGAGATATAAGCTGAGGAAAAATTGGTTTCAAAAGCGCATACCTTGTCAGGATTTGATAACTCTAATGTCATAACCAAAGGAGAAGCGATTCTTACCATGTTTGCAGAAGGTGTTGTCAAAGATACCAAGTTCCAGGTCGTAGATATGGAAATGGCTTACAACATGATCCTTGGAAGGCCATGGATCCATGATATAGATGCCGTACTATCAACTTTACATCAAGTTATTAAATCCCCATCACCATGGGGGATTTGTCAAATTAGAGGCGATCAACAAACATCTAGGAGTATTAACTCTGTTGCAGATTCGACTGTTCAAAGTAAAGTCAAATAGCAATTACAGGATTTAATTGAGGAGGGTATAATGTCAACCTTAACTAAACAAGGAAAAAATAGACGTGGATTCAAGGACTGACACTATTCAAGAACCAGAGGAAAACGAGAACATTAAAACAATGATAGAAGAGTTAGAGGCTGTGGTTTTATTTATACACTAGCCCGAGAGGAAAGTGTATACAGTAGCAAATCTCAGCCCGGGGATAAAACGTAAGTTAATTGAATTTTTAAAGGCTAACACAGATTGTTTTGCTTGGTCCCATTCTGACATGACATGGATACCGCCGAAGGTCATGACTCATAAATTGAATGAATACCCATCATATCCCCCAGTCAAGCAAAAGAAACGAAAGCAAGGAGCTTTCAAGAATCAAGTAATTTAAGAAGTGGTTTAGAAATTGCTCAAAATAGGTTCAATTTGTGAGGTAAAGTATCCTAACTGGTTGGCTAACACTGTTGTGGTTCCTAAGAAAAATGGTAAGTGGCGTGTTTGTGTGGATTACACAGATCTTAATAAACCCTGTCTGAAAGACTCTTTTCCTTTACTGCACATAGATCAATTAATTGATGCTACTGCAGGACATGAACTATTAAGTTTTGTAGATGCATACTCAGGTTATAACCAAATCAAAATGGATCCAGAAGATGAGGAAAAAACGTCTTTTATAACGGACAGGGGGACTTATTGTTATAAAGTAATGCCCTTTGGTCTTAAAAACGCTGGTGTGACGTATCAAATGTTAGTTACTCAAATGTTTCAAGAGCATTTAAGTAAGACGATGGAAGTTTATATAGATGACATGTTAGTTAAGACTCAGCATTCAGAAGATCATATATCACATCTATCATTTTGCGAAAATATAATATGAAATTGAACCCAGAAAAATGTGCATTTGGTGTGGCATCAGGAAAATTTTTGGGTTTTCTTGTTTCTAACTGTGGTATTGAAGTAAACCCAGCCCAGATTAAAGCTATTGAAGAAATCCCTGATGTACTTACAAATAAAAAAGAAGTTCAAAGACTGACAGGGAGGATCGCAGCCTTGGGAAGATTCATTTCAAAGTCATCAGACAAGTGTTTCAAGTTTTTCTCAGCCTTTAAAAAGCAAGATCATTTTGAATGGAATGAGGAATGTCAACAAACACTTAGGAATTTGAAGATATATTTGTCAAATCCACCCATGTTAGCAAAACCAAAGGCTGGCGAAAGGCTTTTCATCTACCTTGTTGTTTCAGAAGTTGCGGTAAGTGCTGTTTTGGTTCAAGAAGAACAAGGTAAACAATCTCCTATTTATTATGTTAGTAAATCTTTTTTAGATGCAGAGACATGGTATCCACAATTTGAAAAATTAGCACTCGCTTTAATCATGGCATCTAGAAAATTGAGGCCGTATTTTCAGTGTCACCCTATTGCTGTAGTAACTGCATAACCCTTACGTAATATACTACATAAACATGAATTATCATGAAGGTTAGCTAAATGGGCTATAGAATTAAGTGAGTATGAAATCACGTATCTACCTAGAACATCAATAAAATCCCAAGTATTGGCAGTTTTCATGGCTGATTTTAGCCAAGGGATGCAATTAGAAGCTGAAAAAAAGTTCAGGTACTTAATGGAGCAAATCCAGGAATATGGACTTTATTCACTGATGGATCGTCTAACATAAAATGTGCAGGGTTAGGAATTATTTTAATACCACCTACGGGTGAAACTATTAGGCAGGCTATTAAATGTCACTCTGTAACTAATAATGAAGCGGAGTATGAAGCTGTGATTGCAGGTCTAGAATTGGCATGAGAACTTGGGATAAGTCAGGTGGTGATCAAAAGTGATTCTCGGCTTGTGGTTAATCAAATGTTGGGGACTTACACAGTCAAGGAAGCAAAGATGCAACAATACTTGGAAAAGGTAAGGGAACTGATAAAGCAGTTCCAGACCTGGAAGGTCATCCAGATACTAAGGGATGATAATGTTGAAGATGACGCCTTAGCAAACCTTGCATCCGCGGCTGATATAACAAACGATGCCAACGCCTCAGTTATACATTTATTTCACTCAGTTCCTGAACCTGATAAGAACGAGGTAAATTTTAATAATCTAACTTGGGATTAGAGAAATGAAATCATTGCTTTTTTACAGTATGGTACCGTGCCTGATGACGAGAAAAAAACATATGCTCTTCGGAAAAAGGCAGCTCGTTACTGTTTAAAACAAGGTAACCTTTATAGAAAAATGTTTGGTGGCCCTTTAGCAAGATGTCTCGGACCTTCTCAAATGGAGTATGTAATGAGGGAAATACATTAAGGGCATTGTGGAAACCACGCAGGAGGAAGATCACTGGTAAGAACTTTGATCAGAGCAGGATATTACTAGCCCAAAATGGAAGAGGAAGCAGAAAGTTTCATATCTAAATGTGATAAATGCCAGAGATACGTTAATAATATGCACCGACCTACCGAATTATTACAGCTAGTTATTGCACCATGGCCATTTATAAAATGGGGGATGGATATAGTGGGGCCATTGCCTCAAGCTAAAGGACAGGTAAAATTTTTAGTCGTACTTACTGATTATTTTACTAAATGGGTAGAGGTAGGAGCATTTAAACAGGTACGAGAAAAAGAAGTCAAGGACTTCATTTGGCGTAATATCATTTGCCGGTTTGGTGTACCAAAAGAAATTGTATGTGACAATGGTCCTCAATTTATCAGAGATCAAGTCACGAAATTTCTCGAAAGTTGGCAAATAAAAAGGATTACATCTACACCTTATCATCCAGTGGGTAATGGACAAGCAGAATCAACAAACAAAGTCATCATTAATAATTTAAAGAAGCGACTAGAGGAATCAAAGGGTAATTGGCCTGAATTGCTACCCGACGTTTTATGGGCATATCGCACAACACCGAAAATAAGTACAGGTGAGACGCCTTTTTCTTTAGTTTACGGGGCTGAGGCACTAATCCCAGTTGAAATAGGAGAGCCAAGCACGTGATTCTCACAAGCAACGCAAGAATCCAATGATGAAGAGATGCGGGTCAATTTAGATCTATTGGAAGGCAGGAGAGAGGCTGTGTTAATAAGAATGGCCGCACAAAAGCAAGTGATCGAGTGTTATTACAACAAGAAAACACGTTTGCGATACTTCAAAATTGGGGAATTCGTACTTAAAAAGGTTTTTCAATCTACAAAGGCAGCCAACGCGGGTAAACTGAGTCAAACTTAGGAAGGACCCTATAGAATTCATGATATTACAGGAAAAGGAGCATATGAGTTGGAGACAATGGACGGGAAAATACTTCCTTCGCATTGGAATGCTATTCATTTAAAGAGATATTACTTCTAAGGGAAAACATAAGGTCAGATATCATTATGTTAAGTTTTATTTTTTGAATTATTAAAAATTTGGCTAACGATTTTAGATGATAGGCAAAATACTTACCCGTACTAAATGATGAGTCACGACCTGTAAGTCAAAAACGGAATACACTAAAATTCCTGGCCTAAGGTTACAATTAATCTGATAGAAACATACACGGGTAAAGCAGTCTTCATCTACAATCATACCCCCAAGTCCCGTATGTATTTCCTTTTCAGGAAAGGGATCAGGTGTAGGAAACTATCAAGTGCTCGAGGCTTCATACTTAAACACTCAAACACTTGGGGGGCTACATAATATATACAGCCAAGTGTACATAAAAGGCAAACAAGATTGAGGAAAAATCAAGCCTAAGAAGAATTAAATACAGACAGAGTGGAAGTTAACAAGTCAGGGCATTCATCATAGTGTTCTTTCCCATGAGAACAATGGAGTCACCTCTCAAACCCTTCCTAATGTTTTGGAGCTAAAGGGAATTCACTGTACTTCATAAACAGTTAGGGTAATGACTATGTACTAAAATGGGTTATAAGGAAAAACCCTGTATCTATTGTTCTCTTTTTGTAAATCTGTTACAAGAAAAACAGTTACGAGAAAGTTATAGATGTAATTCAAATACATGTAAAGAATGATTCACGACTTGTCAAAGTTCAGAAATAGAAACTTGTTCAAGTTACTTCAGATAAACATGTGTGTTCCTATTTCTTGTATCATATAAAAAACACCATTATGAAGTTTAGACGTCTTCTTCATCAAGTGTCAAAATATAAAAGGGCTATCTTTTATGAAACTCATGTCATTTAATCATGAGTATAACGAAAGCATTTTCAGAAAATAAAAATGCAATCTATTCTTTAAATCCTTAAAAATAAAAGGCATGAATAGAACAAATGGAGGTTTAAAGATGAACTTCTTAATATTTTAAAACTAGAGACCAAGTATAAAACTTGGTCATCGAAATTGTTCATACAAAAAGTGCCCCTTAAACAAAGCTTGGGGACTTAAACTCTTAAACTTCTAGCCAGGAGTTTAATTACAAAAAATTGTCACAAGAAACCAAAAACTTTGAATAAGGATTTCCAGACTGACACCTGCAAAAAGGGAAATTTCAAATTACAAAAATTCTTTAAGAAGGAAGAACTTAAGAAAGATCATCAACGGGCTCAACTGCAATTGCATCATCAGCAGCTAAAGATTGATATTCAGTCGCAGTAGTGTCAGCATCCACGGGCAAAATTTCAGCGTAACTAACAACAATAGGTATGGATGAACTTAAGGAAAGTACAACACTCTTGGCAATCTCAGCAGACACGGGGACTTCAGATGCGGCAGATACGGGAACTTCAGCTACGGGAGTTTCAACCAAAGGAGTCTCACTTGAAGAAATCTCAACCAAAGGAGTTTTTGTTATGAGAGGACCAGTCTCAGGAGATGAAAAATCTTGTGGCTGTTGTGCTCGCTCAATGGCTTCATTCACCTTAGCCAATTCGGATTCAAGGTTGAAATTTTCTTGGCTCATCTCTACCAAGGTGTCACGACGAGTCTTTAGAAAAGTCCAACTCACTTCAATATTGGTTGACTCCTCGAGAAGTTCATAATCTTTCTCCCAGGCAGTAACCTCATTCTTAAGTAAAATTGAATCATAAGATGATTGTAGTGAGGTGTGAGAATTTTCCAAGGCATGGATCTTGTCTGCAGAGGCTCGCAATTTTTCTTGTGCTCGAGAAAGCTCTTGTACTACCTCTCCTGCATACAGCTCCTTTTGAGTCAACAAATCTTTTAGAGTTCTATTCTCTTCAGTAACCTTGGACAACTGCTCCAAAAAGGAATATTCAAGAAGCTCTTTTTCCTTCTTAGAATGGTCTGAAGCAGCCTTAATCGTTGCCAATTCAGAGGTTAGAGTTTGAACCTGTTTCTCCAGGGAACTTTTTCTTTTCTCTAAAATTTCAATATCAAATTGTGAGCTTTCGAATTGGCCCTTCCAATTGTCGGCCTCCAATTGAGAGCCTCGGGCAGCTTCTTCTACATCATGAGCAACCTTCTCTAGGTCACGAGCCAATTTCTCTAAAAGAGGGACTCGATTCATAAGTTCAGTACCAATGAGGTTGGCCTGTTCAAACGAATAAAAGAGAGGAGATAAGGTTAGGGCTCTCAAAGCAAAAAGTCTTGATAAAATAATAAAATAAGGAATACCTTCAAAATTGCATGTACAATGTCATTCAAGAGAGTTATATTACTGTGACTCTCAAGTTTAGATTTCTCAATAGGGCCTATCAGAGGTTCGAGCCATGTGTTAGCTTGCCCAGACTTCCTTAAAAGGTTGTTGTTAGCAGGAACTTCAATGGTCACGCTCCTCATAATGGAATTTTTTACTTGAGGAACCCACTTCTGTATGATGAACCATGGGAGGAGCAATTTTTGAAGGAGGGGCAGTAGAAGAAGGTATGGAAGTAATAGATGAGGGATGCAAAGAAACAATCACATGAACAATAGAGGTAGAGGAAGACAGAGGGAGCTCATTTAGAACCGGTCCTAAAGGGCCACTACTGAAACCACAGATAAAAAGCTGGTTTATGGAATCAAGAGTGTCAGACGGAGGAGAGATATCATCATTAGGAATGATCACCTGAGTAACAACAGGCTCGGAAAGAGGTAGGTTAGGAGAGACATCAGCCTCATCTTCAGAGACAATACATCTCCTGTCTCGTGGTCTCGTTATCAGAGAATCCTCACCCTCTCCTTCAGAATCATCTTCTATGATCGATTTTCTTTCCTCAGATCTCGGAGCTATATCTTGATCCGCAGATCCCAAGAATATATCTTGCTCACGAGATGCCAAAGCAGCCTCGGGAATAACTTCTTGAATGGCAAAACCTAAGAAAAAGAAGGTTAAAAGCCAAGACAACGAGGATAATTAAACATAGGTAAGGTAAAAAACAAGAATTCTTACCATGAGTTTTTGGTTTCCAACCATAACAACTGGAAAGGGTTTTCCATGTTCTACCTTCCATTGGTGCAGCCTTCAATAACTTTTCTACCCAACCACGGATATTGGATATAGATTTAACAATACCCATGGTTGCTGAGAAGAAAAAGAAGCAATATAATGAAAAATAAGTAAGGCTGAAAATAAAAAGGCACGGGTGTATTTAATACTTACGTGCAAAATTCCACTTTTCTGGGAAGCGGATGTTCTTTTCATCGACTAAAACCACAGTGGGAGCAGCAACATACCGAGCATACCAGCCACGGTCTTTATCGTCTTCAGGACTCACTAAGACCCTTTTACTCCTAGCTGCTAAACTAAACACACCGTTTCGGAAAAACCTAGGGGAATAAAGGTGAATTAAGCGGGGGAAAGTAAATTCCACATCTACTCTATTAGCAAGATGCCTCAAGCAGGCAACAACTCGCCACACCATTGGTCTAATTAGACCCAAGCAAACGTCAAAAAATGAAAAAAGTCTAGAATGACCGGGTCAATGGCCGGTTTAAACCCTAGAGTAAAGGGGTAGGTGTAAACAAAGGAATAACCTATTAAGTAAGAGGTAATTCTTTGATTTGGATTGGGGATGATAACAGGAAAATCTTCAGCCCAATGACATTCCTTTCGAACTACGGGTGCTAAAACACTTATGATTTGAGTGGTATAGGGATCAACACGGTCTAATGAGTTGAGTTTTTAGAGACTCTCTATCATGATAAAAAAAATTCAGTGGGGATCATTTCTGTCACGACCCGGATTTTCCACCATCAGGATCGCGATGGCGCCTACTCGTGGTAGCTAGGCAAGCCAACTTATTTACCTTCTCATCATTAAAAAATTATCTTAACAGTCTATAGCATCAATATAAAATATTAATTCTAAAGAGAACAATAGCGGAAGTCTGTCTGATAGTTTCGAATCAAAATGCGGAACAGTTTAATATATCCTCTACCCAAGATTTGGTGTCACATTACTCACGAACTACTAAAGGTGTACTAAAAACAATGGTCTGAAAGAGATATATAAGTTGTCGATCTCAAAAACAATAAGGTAACAGTCTAAAAGAGAACATAAAGAAGAGACGTCAGGCCTGCGGACGCCTGGAAGGCTACCTCAGTCTCGTATAAATGAAATCCTGCTCCCGTACTACTGCTGCTGCTGCTCCTCAAAACCTGGACCTGTGCAAAATTGCACAGAAGTGTAGCATCAGCACAACTGACCCCATGTGCTGGTAAGTGTCTAGCCTAACCCCGGCAAAGTAGTGACGAGGCTAGGCAAAGTAGTGACGAGGCTAGACTGGACACCACATAAACCTGTGCAGTTATAAATATACAATGGAAACGAAATACCAAACAACTAACAATATGGGAGGGGGAAACATACTATGAGGAGATAACATAAATAACAGAAATCCCGAATAACAACTAAAGCAGCTTAGATTCACAATAACCATGGAAACAATGTTCAATATAACACATAGTGTCAACAACCAATGCAGTGTGCAACCCGGTCTATCATTACCATTGTTGCGGCGTGCAACCCGATTCACAAATACCACTGTTGCGTCGTGAAACCCGACCCATACCATTTATCAGGTATCATTGTTGCAGCGCGCAACCCGATCCTCATATATCATTGTTGCGGCGTGCAAAATGACCCATACCATTTATCAGGTATCATTGTTACGGCGCGCAACCCGACCCTCATATATCATTGTTGCGGCGTGCAACCTGCTCCTCAATGTCATTTAACAATCGAGTTCCCTAACTAACAGTCACAATTAAGGGACATAAAAATAAGCAAATATTTGACAAAAATCCCGGCAAGGGAAAGAATCCAACAAGTTCAACCAAACGTCCCGGCAAGGGAATAATCAACAACACTTTCTTTTTCTTACTTTTCTTATCTTATAATTCACTCTACCATTTTGAGCCAACGCTCCAAAGAATCCAGCCATTTCATATACTTTCAATATTCGTATCACAATTCGAGCCAATGCTCCCAGGAATCAAATAATTATTTTACCATTCACATGTTATTCACAACATATAGAATTTCTCCAATAAACACAGAGTTCACAACCAAGTCATGGTAAATCACATTATAAGGACTCACGGTCGTGCTAGACACCAATGTATAGATACTCGTCACCATGCCTATACATCGTACTCGATCACATAGCAATTAGCAACAAGACTCAACTCCTATTCCCTCAAGCTAGGGTTAAACCAAACACTTACCTCAAAGTCTTGAAATCCACTTAATCCTCAACTATCGCTTTACCTCGTGGTTCCACCTCCAATTCACTCGAATCTAATCACAAATAGTTCAATTACTTTAATAAACACTATATAAATTAGTTTGGATGCATAAAAATGATTTTCTCAAAGTTTTACTCAAAAATTCCCAAAACACCCCCGGGCCCACGTGGTCAAAACTCGAGGTTTGAACCAAAATCTGATTACCCATTCCCCCACGAACTCAAATATGTAATTTGTTTTTAAATCGGACCTCAAATCAAGGTCCAACTCCCCAATTTATAGAAAACCTAGGTTCTACCCAAAAACCCCAATTTCACCCATGAAAATCCTTGATTTCAAGTGGAAAACATGTTTAATGATGTTAAAGATTGAAAGAATCGAGTAAAAATCAACTTACAAGTGATTTGGGATGAAGGTTGCTCTTGAAAAATCGCCTATGGTGTTTGGGTTTTGAAAAAATGGTGAAAAGTGGTGAAAATTCGACTAAGTATAAAATTTGCTGGGCCTCGGATATGGGAATTGCGAACCATGGTTCGCAATTGCGAATAAAACAGGTCTGGGAAATGCGAGGCTTTAGTTCGCATTTGCGAACACTGGGCCTAGGTGCGGACTTCGCATTTGCGAAGTCTTGATCGCATTTGCGGTCTGGTCCCCTTCGCTTTTGCGGACAATTTAATCGCATTTGCGATCTGGCCCAGTTTTCCCCTGATTCGCATTTGCGATGGTGCATTCACATTTGCGAGAAAATCTTCGCAAATGCGCAGATACCAGAACTGAAAATACTAGGTTTTTAAAAATGAGAAAATGCAATCCGATGCCTATCAAAACTCACCCGAGCCCTCGGGGCTCCAAATCAAACATGCACACAACCTCAAAAACATCCTACAGACTTGCTCGCGCGATCAAATCGCCAAAATAACATCAACATCAATGAATAAAGCCCCAAATTCATCATTTTTCATTATAACTTCATAAACTTCAAACTTTAGATACTTAGGTCCGAAACACGTCAAATGACGTCGATTTCGACCAAACTTCACAGAAAGCGCTTAACACATATTTAAGACTTGTACCGGGCGTTAGAACCAAAATACGAGCCCGATACCATAGTCCTTTAATCAATTTTCATTTCCATTTTCCTTGATAATTTCAGAAAAATGATTTCACGAAAAAATTCATATCTCGGGCTCTAGACCTCGGAATTCGAATCCGGGCACATGCCCGAGTCCCATAGTTTTCTACGGACCTTCCGGGGCCGTCCAATCTCGGGTCCGGGTTTGTTTACCAAAAATATTGACCAAAGTCAACTATAATCATATTAATATCAAAATTCTTCAAATTTTTCACAGAATTCACACATTTCAACATAAAAGCTTTCCGGCTATGCGCCCGGACTGTACACGCAAATCGAGGCAAGTAAAAATGACGTTTTTAAGGCCTCGGAAGCACAGAAAAAGGGAGAAATCCGGTGATGACCCTTTGGGTCGTCACATTCTCCACCTCTAAAACAACTGTTCGTCCTCGAATGGACAAAAAAAAGAAGTACCTGAGTCAG
>MU701311.1:77914-141146 GCA_026770625.1 Nicotiana glauca | reverse complement strand
GGATTTCTAGTTCGCAGACTGTAACAGAGTCAAACTTTCCTCGGTTCGGGATTAACTCGGTGACTTGGGACACCATTATACTCTCAAGTGGTGACTCTAAAAAATCTTAAAAAAACTAATCTCGTTCCGACTGTCCTTAAATTGGAAAAACTCCTTTCCCTTCTTTATTATATCCCTTCCCGGAGTGTAGTAAAATAAGCAGGGCTTCCTGGTAAAGTAAGTAAAAAGGAGGTGTGACAGGGCCCACATGGTCAAAACCCGAGGTTCGAACCAAAATCCGACTACCTATTCACCTATGAACTAAATATATAATTTGTTTTGAAATCGGACCTCAAATCGACGTCCAAATCCTTTTTTTTTGTGAAACCTAGTTTCTACCCAAAACACCCAATTTTCCCCATGATAATCATTGATTTTGAGTTGAAATCATGTTAAAAGGTGTTAATGATTGAAGGAAACTAGTCAAAATTTACTTACAATCGATTTGGAAGAAGAGTTGTTCTTGAAAAATCGCCCTAGGGAGTTTTTGTTTTGAAAAGATGTGAAAAGGGGTTGTTTTTCGGCTAAGTATAAAAAGTTGCAGGCTGCAGTTATGGGAATTGCGAAGGGAGGTTGGCAAATGCGAAGCCTGCAGGCCTACAATTCCTTAAGTCCAAAATTTTACCCCGTGGCCTATCCAAAACTCACCCGAGCCCTCGGGGCTCCAAACCAGACATGCACACCACCCTAAAAACATCATACGGACTCGCTCGTGCATTCAAATCACTAAAATAACATCAACAACTATGAATTTAGCATCAAAATCATGAAACTTTCTCAAGATTTCAAATTTCCAATTTTCTCAATAACTATCCGATTCACATCGTTTCAAGTCCGTTTCTTATCAAATTTTACCGACAATACATATAAATTATATTGAACCTGTATCGGGCTCTAGAACCATAATACGGGCCCGATACTACAGGTTTAACATAACATTTCACTTTCAAAAACCTTTATATTTTTCAGAAAATAATTTCTTTTAAAAATTCATTTCTCGGGCTTGGGACCTCGGATTTCGATTCCGGGCATACGCCCAAGTCCCATATTTTCCTACGGACCCTCTGATAACTAGGGATTTTGTATTGTTTTATGCTCCTTCTCGCTTATGCTTTCATTATAAATTGCTGCAAAATAGTCCCAAAAGTCTCATAAGTGTGCTTAATTTCAGGTTTGATTGACAAAATGATGAAATGACAAAGATCGGCTCAAAAGGAGTGAAATCTGCTCAAGTATCAAAGACAAGGCAATCTGAGGGCAAACAGGCCTAGTGCGGACCGCACAAAGTCGAATGCAGTTGCACTTGGTTGTTCAAAGAGATGGCTAAATTGGGCTTCAGGAAATGCGGCCGTGGTACACATTATGCGGTCCGCGGTGAAGGCTCCGCGGCCGCACTACCATTTGGTGCGGTCCGCGGAAGAGAGATTCAGAGAGATGATTTTTTCCATGATTCAAGTTGTGCGGTCCGCGATCATACTTGTGCGGACAGCATTAGAGACCTTCGCGGCCGCGGTCCATTCTACGAGGTTCGCGGAGCCTAAGTTTAGAGAGCCCAGATTTTGAAGTCCAAGAGCCTAGTGCAACCGCGATCCATTTTGTGCAGCCCGCACTAACCCCGCAGGGGTATTTTTGTCTATTTTTTTCAGCTTAGTATAAATAGAATATTTTTCCATTTTTAGGTCATGAGTTAATTCCAGAACGCAGTTGTACTCGTGAGAACATTAATTGTAACCATTTTTGGCATCTTAGCTTAGATTTAACGATAGATTCTTGTATTTTGATTTAGTAATTAATTATTATGTCTTTTTCTTCGTCTATATCTCTATTTTCTTATTCAAGCATGAGTAGCTAAACCCATTAGATAGGGTTGTGTCTCAACCCTAGTGTGGGTAATTAATGGGTGTTGTGATTTAAGGTTATATTGACTATGTGTGTTTGTATTTGGGCCAATTTTATGGTTTAATTTATGAAGTGGTGGTTGCAAACACTGGTTTGTGCTAAGTTGATTTGGGTTCTTCTTGAGAAAGAGAGCCTAAGTCTCCAAAGTTGACCCAACAAGGAATTGGGATAGACTCAAGAGATTTGACAGCCCCAATTAAAGGGATAAATCTCGAGAGAGTAATTACCCGACATGAACCCTAGTTGCTTGAGCAAATTTGCCTACCCATTTGGTCTCGAGAGAGTCAATTGGGCAAAATCACTCTCTCTACCGAGAGGTGTTAGAGTGGGTAAAATTGTGCAACGGTTATACATATTCCCCAATCATGTCAATCGAGCCTTAGAAGCAAATTACCCGTCAATTGCCCACCTAGGCGAAAGTCACTGCCCTAGTGCCATTTTAACCATTAGATACAACTTTAGCAATTATCTCGCAGCATAATCTAGTTTCTATTAGTAGTTTGATAATAGTAGTTTATAATTGAAAACCCCAAAAATGTATGGAAGTGACATTTGGAACAAACACGCAATTCTATTCTAGACAGATACCCAGCTCCAATTTCTAGCTCTCTGAGGAATTCGATCCCGACCCTCATATCAGGTAAAGCTATTGCGACCCTCTCTTTCTACTATGTAATAGTGTGGAGTTGGTAGTGATCACTTTTTGGTGTCGTTGCTGGGAAGCTAACGATTCTGGCTACTTGTTTAGTTAGTTTTATGTTTTGTTCTTCTTTACTTCTTGTTTACTAATTTTGTTTGTGTCGATTACTCAGGTACCAATGGCTCTCAATGCTAATGACCCTCTTGGCAACGCGATGGAGAGGGAGGAAGTAGATGATCTTGATCAAGATGAGGTTCCTATATTACCTCAAGCTCAACGTAGAGGCCATCAGGCCAATGCAAATGACAACAACAATATTCCAAACCCTCCTCCGCCACCGCCAAGAGTGGCTCCAAGAGTCCTCCCAAATCAAGGGTATGCGAGTGCCATCGTTCCTCCCCGAATCAGGGCGGGGAACTTTCAAATCACAAATGTAATGTTAACCTTGCTCGAGCAAAGAGTGTATTTTATGGGCGCCTTCGATCAAAATGCCTACGAGCATCTCAAGGGGTTCGTAGATACATGTTGGGGAAGCAAGCAAATGAATGTGTCCAAAGATGCTCTTAGATTGAGACTTTTCCCGTTCTCAGTTGGGGGGAAAGCATTGGATTGGTTAGAGAGACTCCCCAATCATTCCATCACAACTTGGGATGAGTTGGCGGATAAATTTATTGCTAAGTTCTTCTCACCCAGGCATATGGCGGCACTTCGAGACCAATAGAACCTTTGCATGAGATATGGGAGCGGTTTAGAACTATGGTGAAAGAGTGCCCTAATAACGATATAAGCAAAGTGATGATTCAACAAACCTTTTATCAGGGCATCAACACCACTAATCAATGCATTGTGAACCAATTGGTCAGAGGCAACTTTATGAAGCTTCCCTACAATGAAGCTTGTGATATTTTGGATGAAATGGCCGACACTTCTTTGGCATGGCAAAGTAGAGTGAATGTGCCCCAAGGTGAACCCACGGTCATCTATTTTCACAAGGAATTGCATGATCACGGTCAACCTATTACCGATCTTAATACTACTATGAATTAATTGGCAAAGGCGCAATTGCAACAAGTCCAAAATCCTCGCCAAGTCAGTGCCATGGAAGGAGTAAATATGTTTAAGAGAAGGCAAATAGGCAACAATCTTAAGGGAATTGTGATCAACATGATGATGGCGGTAGCTTTTCAAATGAGTGTTATAATGAACAAAGCAAAGAGGTTCAATATGTCAATAACTATCAAGAAAATCGAGGCAACTCTTCCAATCAACAATGGCGACCCCAAGGAAATTGGGGCAATCAACAAGGTGGTGGTAATTAGAACAACAACAATCAAGGCGGTAATTGGGGGAACAACAATTCGGCAACCAAGGAAATTGGAATGGGAATAACAACAACAATTGGAACAACAATGGTCAAGGTGGGTGGAACAATAATGGTAATCAAGGAAACCGGGGGCAAGGCTTTCAAAGGCCCCCGATTTACCAACAACCAAACAATTCGCCTCCATTTCAATATCAAGGGTCTAGTTCTTGGGGTAATGATATAGGTCGAATCGAGATTATGTTAGAACAAATGATGAAGAAGAACCAAGACTTTGATGCTCAATTGGCTTCCCACAATACCTCTATTCGGAATTTGGAGGTGCAAATAGGCCAAATCTCTCAATCGTTAAATACTCGCCCCAAGGGTGCCCTACCAAGTGATACGGTAGTGAACCCGAAGGGTGGGAACAATCATATGATGGCGGTTACAACAAGAAGCGGGAGAGGCGGTTATGTGAATTCCTCGAAATAAAAGCAAGTTGTTGATAATGATGTTGGGTCCCAAGAAGATGTAGGTCCTTTGGTAGTTGATATTGAGGTTGAGCACAATGAGAACAATGATGTGAGGATTGATATTGATGAGGCCGAGGTGGAAACTCAAGATGCCGTGAACCCGTATAGGGAATACGTGATTGACATGCCCAAGCTGATGGTGCCCAAAGACAAGGCACCTTTGCCTAGGCCACCTCCGCATTATCCTCAACGGTTAGCCAAGCAAAAGAGTGACAACCAATTCAAAACGTTCATTAAAATGATGAAGAGCCTTACAATAAATGTGCCTTTGGTGGAGGCACTTGAGCAAATGCCGGGGTATGCAAAGTTTATGAAGGATTTAGTGACTAAGAAGAGGTCGATGGAGTGTGAAACAATTAAAATGACTCATCAAGTGAGTGTTATCATACATTTTATGGCCCCAAAACTTGAACACCCCAGATCTTTTACTATCCCTTCCACTATCGGAAGTGCGGATTTTGCCAAAACCCTTTACGATTTAGGGGTTAGCATAAATTTGATGCCTTATTCAGTCTTCAAGACCTTAGGAATTGGGAAACCTAGGCCAACCTCGATAAGACTTCAAATGGTGGACCGATCGATAAAGCAACCTTTGGGCATAATTGATGATGTGCTTGTCCGAGTGGAAAAGTTTATATTGTCAGCCGACTTTGTCATTTTGGATTGTGAAGTGGACTTTGAAGTTCCAATTATTCTAGGAATACTTTGCCTTGTAATGGGGAAGGCATTGGTTGATGTTGAAGTGGGTGAGCTAACTTTTCGAGTGGGAGATGAGAAGGTCGTCTTCCATGTTTGCAAATCCATGAAGCAACCCAATAGCACTGAGGTGTGCTCATTTGTGGACATTGTCACAACTGTGATAGTGGATGACACAAGTTCTATGATTAATGTAGTGGATCCCCTTGAGGTCATGCTTCTAAATCTTGATGTTGATGATGATGCTAGTACAGTGGAGTGTGTAAATGCTTTTCATGGTATGGGCTCGTATTCTTATGATCCTAGAAAATTGTCCTTGGATATTGAAAATCAAAAAACTCCACCAACTAAGCCATCTATTGAGGAGCCACCGATGTTGGAGCTGAAACCACTTCCTCCACACCTCAGGTATGAGTTCTTAGGCTCAAATTCTACTTTACCAGTTATTATTTCTTCTTGCCTCACTAACTTGCAGGTAGACGCTACTTTGGCAGTTCTCAAAAGGAGGAAGAAAGCAATTGGGTAGACATTGGCTGACATTCGGGAATAAGCCCCGCATTCTGCATGCATAAAATCATTTTGGAGGAGGATTCAAGGCCTTCCTTAGAACACCAAAGAAGGCTCAATGAGGCTATGCAAGAGGTGGTGAAGAAAGAAATGATCAAATGGCTAGATGTGGGTGTGGTGTATCCAATCTCCGATAGCTCATAGATCTCTCCGGTACAATGTGTGCCGAAGAAAGGTGGGATGACTGTGGTGACAAATGAAAACAATGAACTTATTCCAACTCGAACCGTTACAGGGTGGAGAGTTTACATGGACTACCGGAAGCTAAATAAGGTGACCCAGAAGGATCATTTTCCGTTGACATTCCTTGACCAAATGCTTGATCGCCTTGCGGGGCATGCTTTTTATTTCTTTTTGGATGGCTACTCGGGGTATAATCAAATCTTGATCGCCTCGGAGGACCAAAAGAAGACCACTTTTACTTGTCTATACGACACATTTGCTTTTTTCCGGATGTCATTCGGGTTGTGCAATGCTCCAGCGACCTTCCAACGATGCATGATGGCTATTTTCAACGATATGGTGGAAGACATATTGGAAGTCTTCATGGATTATTTTAGTGTGGTTGGTGACTCCTTTGAGGAGTTCTTGGGAAATTTAGGTTGAGTGTTGGCTCGGTGTGAAGACACCAATCTTGTTCTCAATTGGGAAAAATGCCATTTTATGGTGGAAGAAGGAATTGTACTTGGGCATAAAATTTTGAAACATGGGATTGAGGTTGATAAAGCAAAGATAGATGTAATTTCAAGGCTCCCTCCTCCCATTACCTTAAAAGGAGTAAGGAGTTTTCTTGGGCACACGGGGTTCTACTGAGGTTCATTAAAGATTTTTCGAAGGTAGTCAACCCCTTGTGCAAGTTGCTAGAGAAAGATGCTAAGTTTGTGTTTGATGAGAAATGCATGGAGGCCTTTAAACTTCTCAAGCAAAAGTTGACCACCACCCCTATCATTACAGCACCAACTTGGAGCTTGCCCTTTGAGCTCACATGTGTGCTAGCGACGTTGCAATTGGGGCAGTGTTGGGTCAACGTGTGAATAAGATGTTTCATCCGGTGTACTACGCAAGCAAGACTATGAATGAGGCTTAAAGGAACTATACAGTCACCGATAAAGAGTTGTTGGCGATAGTGATTGCTATGGAGAAGTTTTGACCATATCTTATGGGGGCTACGGTCATTGTGCACACCGACCATGCCACCCTTAGGTGTTTGATGACAAAGAAAGACTCAAAGGCAAGGTTGATGATATGGGTACTACTAATCCAAGAGTTTGATCTAGAAATTGTGGACCGGAAAGGTAGTGAGAATTAAGTGGCGGACCACTTGTCCCGTTTGGAGGGGGAGGAGAGGCCTTGTGATGGCCTATAAATCAATGACTCATTTCCCAGCGAACAACTCCTTGCAATGTCAATGAATGATATGTAGTGGTTTGCCGATGTTGCCAATTACCTTGTGACCGGAATAATTCCGTATGATCTCTCTTCTAACCAAAGGAAGAAGATCAAGCGGGATAGCTTGGATTTTTATTGGGACGAGCCATATTTATTCAAGATTTGCACGGATGGTGTGATTCGTAGATGTGTCCCGGAGGAAGAACAATTAGATATATTGGAAGCTTGTCATTCCTCTCCCTATGGTGGCCATCATCGCGGGGCGAGGACAGCTTATAAAGTGCTTAGTTGCGGATTCTATTGGCCAACCTTGTTCAAAGATGCTGGTGATTTTTTGAAAAGATGTGATGAATGCCAAAGAGCAGGTGGAATTTCAAAAAGGGATGAGATGCCTCTCAATACAATTCTTGAAGTGGATATCTTTGATGTTTGGGGCATAGATTGTATGGGTCCATTTGTTAGCTCTTGTGGGAACACTTACATTCTTGTTGCGGTTTATTATGTCTCAAAGTGGGTTGAGGCCGTGCCCTTTCCCAACAATGAATCTAGGAGTGTGGTGGCATTTCTAAAGAAGAACATTTTCACAAAATTTGGCACTCCTCATGCTATTATTAGTGATGGAAGGTATCATTTTTGCAACAAATCTTTTGACACGTTGCTTTCCAAGTAGGTGTCAATCATAAGGTTTCTACCCCCTATCATCCCTAAGAAAGTAGCCAAGTAAAAGTCTCCAACAGGGAAATCAAGAGTATCTTGTCAACGATGGTCAATGCTAATAGGACCGATTGGTCGAAAAAGTTGGATGACGCTCTATGGTCTTATCGGACGGCTTACAAGACTCCGATTGGTATGTATCCATATCGTTTGGTGTTTAGGAAAGCTTGCCATTTACCGGTTGAATTAGAGCACAAAGACATGTGGGCTTTGAGGAAGTTAAATTTGGAATGGGATGTTGCGGCTAATCTTCGTGTTGAACAACTCAATGAACTTGACGAATTCTAGTTCCAAGCATACTATAGTTCATCCTTGTATAAGGACAAGACGAAGTACCTTCATGATAAATATGCTCGTGGAAAGGAGTTCAAAGTTGGAGATATGGTTCTCTTGTTCAATTCCCGATTATGTCTGTTTCCGGGAAAGATGAAATCAAAGTGGAGTGGACCATTTGAAGTTGTGTGTGTGACCCCATTTGGTGCTGTAGATTTGAAGAACAAGAGTGGTAAAGTTTTTAGAGTGAATGGGCACCGTGTCAAGCATTATCTTGGGAAGTTTTGGTGGCTGTTGTTCATTTGAAATGATGTGATGGTAACCTATGTCGTGCCACGATGTTAAATCAGGCGCTTCTTGGGAGGCAACCCATATCTTTTTCTTCTTGTTTTCTTTGATTTTCTTTGTAGTTTAGGTTTGATTTTTGGACTAATTGGTTGTGAGATGTTGCAGGGATTGTGTTGATGCAGTGCAAAACATTTTGGAAAAATTGAACAGTCTCTGAAGTTGCCAGTGCGGCCGCATTGCACTTTGTGCGGTCCGCACTAGTGAAGGCCAAGTGAAGTACTCTCTGAATTTTGCCACCGCAGCCGCATTGTATTTGGTGCGGTCTGTAGTGGACCTCCGCGACCGCGGAGGTTACCTACTCAGACTTCTTCTAAACAAACCCAGCGCAGTCCGCGACCCGTTTTGTGTGGCCACACTGGTAGGTGAGGTTGGGTCCTACATGTTTTTCAATAAATAGACCTCTAGGGGCACGTATTACCCTTTTCAAAAAATTGACTCTTGGAGACCAAAAATCTACTGTTCATACTCTTTTTTCACGTAAATTCTTGCTTACATTGATTACTTGCATTCCATCTTCACATCTGGTAACATTTCATTCATTTTTCTTTGTTTAATTTTATAATTTCATGATTACTTTCGTGTCCAGTAGCCCATAGCTTCTTCTTCTACCCGTTTTTCTCTATATGTTAGCTTAGGTTAGTGTAAATGTTGATTTTTGTGTGTTTGGTGAACCTGTTGAACTGGGTAATAGAGTAGGTACAAACTCTCGGTAAACACTTGAACAAATTTGCAAAAATTAGAAACCCTAACTCAGTGCCTAAACTAAGCACCCTCCGCGCACTGCGATCACTTTTGTGCGGTCCGCGGTGCCCTGATACGGTCTGCAGTGCCACTTTGTGCGGACCGCGGTGCTATGTTTTTGTAAGTTGACCTCTTGTCCAGCGCAGCCGCATTGCACTTTGTGCGGTCTACGCTGACCCACCGCAGCCGCGATACCACTTTGTGCGGGCCGCAATGGAGAAATTCAGAGAGGTGGGTTTCTAGACCCTGCCCCAATGCGGACTGCGATGGCTTTTGCATGGTCCGCAGTTCCTCCAGTGCGGCCGCACTACTTTTTGTGCGGGCCGCGGTGCACTATGTCTTCAACATTTTTTGCAACTTTTGGGCTTCTATTTTGTAATTCATTTTCCACAACTGATTCACTGCCTCTGCTGATACTAACAAAGCTAGATGATTTTGCTTGCAGACAATGGTTAAACAATGAGTAAGAAAAGGATCAAAACAACCCAAGAGAGGGGATTCTTCCCGAGGGGGCAAAGGAAAGAGAATAGTCAAATTCACTCCCCAAGCTCAAAAAAACATAAAACAAACCAGGAAGCTGATAAAAGCCGCAGATAAAGCTGCTTCCCATTCCTCGGGGAGTGAGTATCAACCTTCAAGGGATGTCTCTTCCGAATCAGTCCCAACTCATTTCGTCTCCAACTTCCAATTGACTGATGATACTCTTCCACCATCACCCATTATTCGGAGGCCGGTTAATGTCATTTCTGATTCATCTGAGGGGTTAGCAACCGGTAGTGGGGATGACTCCACATCCCCCATAGCTTCATTATCTGGAGAGAGTGCAGGCAGAGATGAGGAGAAGGTGCAGGGAGCTGGGGGTGGTGAGCCACAGGTGGGAGGCATTGACTAAACTAGGAAGCCCAATGTTTGGGAGGATAGATTTTTAAGCCAAGTGGCATATCATAAGTTTAAGGAGTGGTGGCCGATGAGGAATTTGATACCGGAAAGGAGCTTTATTGACAAAGACTTACTACCCCACAACCCTGACGTGCAGAGGCAATTTAGCACTAGACCGGGCTAGGAAATATTTATAGAGAGATGTATAGAGTCAAATGAACATATGGTCAAAGAATTTTATTGTAATGTGGACCACATCTTCATGGGGTCCAAAGTGACTAAGGTTCGAGACAAAAAGGTGTTGTTTGACGAGCAGTCTTTGAATGATTATCTGGGGTTCAATAAAAAAGATGAGTCTCTCTATCTGGCCAAGTTAGAGATGGGGGAGGAGGTCCGTCCTTGGTTAGCTCAGTACCTGGAAATCCTAGGTACCGTTCCGGAGTGGTTGACAGCTAGGGTCAAAATATTGCGGAGGACCATGAACTTTGAGGCTAGGGGTTGGTTGAGTTTTGTTTGCAGCCGGTTGAACCCCACTACGAATGACCAGACCATTCCTCTACACCGGTCCGTATTAGTAGCTTCCATCATGCCGGGATACCCCATTAATATAGGGAATGTGATGTCTTGTATCATTTCATTAGTAGGTGCGGAGCACGACCGGAACTACCCTTACCCCAGCACCCTTTCTATGTATTTTCGGGACTTGGAGGTGGAAAATAAGTCCTAAGATGTCAAAGCCAAACCTGCGTCTCCATTCTCCTGGTATAGTTTGAAGGGGCCAGACAACCCCAAGGACAAGAACTACAAGGCCCCTGCTTCTGCCCCAACTGGCCAATCTAACGAGCCAGTTGTGGTAGAGGCCCCCGTTGAGCCTGCCTCCACAGTTGCTGCTATGCCTCCCGGACCCTCCACTACTGCTGATTTGCCACCAGGTCCTTCTACCTCAGCTGGCCCAGAGATTCCATCTTCCCAGGCCCATCCTATCAATGCCCACCGGCTGAGCCAGACGCTTCAGAGCCTGAACAACTAGATGTATACTGCTTCATCCATGTTGTCAGCCTTGACCTCCACTATTGAGGCTCAGTCGACACCGTAGCCAGCACATGTCCCACAGTCCATTGAGGATGCATTGAAGAAGATCCTGGAGAACCAGGAAAATATTATCAATACTCAAGGTGTCTTGTCTAAGGTAGTGGATTCACACAGCAAGGCCCTGAAGGAGCTTTCCAGGGAGCACAAGAAACTGCGTAAAACACGGACTTCCAAGGAGTCTGTGAAGGAGCTTAGAGAGGAGGTGGACAAGCTGAAGGCAGACCAGCTGCCTTTAGACTTGTTATTTGGGGATTCAGATCCAGCAGCAGAGCCACAGCAGGAGCAGACATAGAGGCTTTCAAGTAAGAAGAGGAAGCTCCCCAGTGCAGATGAGGCCATCATCCAGTTGGCGGACCCATCGGAGGCTTCCTCCAGTCAGCCACAGGATGCACCTGATATACAGCCCGTCCATGTCCAGGCCCCAGTCCGAGCAGCAGGAGACCGAGAACCAGTCTGAGGTTCCCGCGCATACAGAGGACCCAGGGACCACTCATGTTCCCATGCAGACTGACGAGGCTTAGGGAGTTTCCATATCCTTTCCTTATACTTTTTGGTGCTTATTTGTCTAGTTGAGATTGGGGACAATGCAAGCTTTTATTTGAGGGGAGTGCACCCTACATTTTATCTATTGGATGACTGTATATATAGATTGATTTAGTTTATGCTTTCTTTTGATTTTTTTGTAAGTCTGTATATAAATTTACATTTAGTTACTTTTATTGTACTTTTTATCTTCCCTTTGGTCTGTATATAAAGTTATATTGTTGTATATATTCATCCCCCGTTGTATATTCATTCCCCTATTGTACATATTCATTCTATTTTCTATTTTCGCAAAAACATTTTATTTTTAGCTTCTTATATAGGCTCGTAACTTTTTGTTTCATTTTTGGCGCTTTCAATAAGCCTTTGGTTTTCTTCATGCCGTAGTTCTTTCCAAAGGTGGAGTATTGTGTGAACCGGGTGGCTCTTCAATAGATGGCGTGATAACCTTCTTAAGGGTTTGAGTCCGTTTTTTTTTTGTTTTTGATAGTTTGTAGTTAAGGGTACCTCAAGCAAAGCTTCACTTTGACCAAGCACATTTGCCTTTGATCCCATGGTCAAAGACAAAATGTTGTGTTTAGGATGGTGAAAGTCGTAACCTTGAGACTCTCGTGTTGACTGACAATCATCAAAATGGTTTTCGGACCATTGTGTGCTTGAATCGTAAATAAGGTCATTGTGGGCCCTCAACTCAATGTCTTTAGAAATCCCCTAGCGTGTGTGGTAAGAAATCGAATTGCAAGTCCAAGTCCCGAGCCAATGGTCTAGAACTTGACCTGAATGTTTGTTGAGGCGAAATCCTAAGTGGAAGTTGACTTGAGAAGTAATTATAGGATCTTCTTGATCCAAATGATAGTTTGAACAATTCCATAGCCTACCAATGATAAGATCCCTATTCAACCCTTTTTAGCCTTAGACCTTCTTCTTTCAAAAACCATAATACAAGCCTATACCTGTTCTCAAATATACCCTCTCTTGGCACCCAAATCTTTTCTTTAGCACATGACAAAAGTATAAGTTCGAGAGGAGAGACGAGGAGTGCAAAAAAGTGGTAAAAAGGCACATAAGTGAAGAAAAGGAAAGGCAATAAAAAAGAAAGAAAAGCAAAGTTGAATGTGAAAATGATCTCAAAGGGATTCAAGAAAAGCAAAGAAAGAAAGGTGTGGAAAGTTGAAAAAGGAGAAATAGTTTGAAATGCATATGATTAAGTGACAATGTGTCTCTCTAACCCCTTAGAAAGAAGTGAAAAGACTCAAAGAGTCAAGAGAATTGTGCCAAATGAATCAAAAAGAGGTGTTTAAGGGAAGATTGAACCCATTTGAATAAAACACATTTTCTACCCTTACCCAAAAGCCTTCACAATGACTCCACAAAAGCCCTATATGATCTTGAGTTGAATGAATCTTACATTAGTGGATACTTACATAAGGGGAAAGCATATGGTACTTAGAGCCAGACTTGTGACCTTTTCTTGAGAGAGATGAGTGAAATCCCATTAACCTCGATTTGTGTGCCAATACTCTAAAAGGTGAGGTTTGTTTAGGGAGAGTTGAGGATGTGTGAGTTTGGGTTCCACAATGACCAAAGTAATTGAGAGAGTTCTTTGATGTAGTGAGTCAACTCTTAATGCTCTTTTGTCACACTTGATCCATAGTTTTTCAAGTTTAAATGTTGTTAATGATTCATTCGTATTGAGGGCAATTGTTAGTCCCAATTGATGCTTATTGAGGTTACTTTAGGATAGCTATAAATATTTGGATTTTTTCTTAAGGGGTGGGTCTTATTTATTTGTTTGAGGACAAGCAAAGGCTTAAGTTTGGGGTAGTTAATAACTAGGGATTTTGTAGTGTTTTATGCTCCTTCTCGCTTATGCTTTGGTTATAAATTGCTACAAAATAGTCACAAAAGGCTCATAAGTGTGCTTGATTGCAGGTTTGATCGACAAAATAATGAAATGTCAAGATCGGCTCAAAAGGAGTAAAACCTACTCAAGTATCAAAGACAAGGCAATCTGAGGGAAAACAGGCCTAGTGCAGACCGTACAAAGTCTAATGCGACAGCACTAGGTGGTTCAGAGAGATGGCTAAACTGGGCTTCAGGCAACGCGGCCGCGGTACACATTATGCGGTCCGTGGCGAAGGCTCCGCAGCCGCACTACCATTTGGTGTGGTCCGCGGAAGGGAGATTCAGAGAGATGATTTTTGCCATGATTCAAGCTACGCGGTCCGCAGTCATACTTGTGCGGGCCGCATTAGAGACCTCCGCGGCCTCTGTCCATTATATGCGATCCGCAGAGCCTAAGTTCAGAGAGCCCAGATTTTGAAGTCCAAGAGCCTAGTGCAGCCGCGGTCTATTTTGTGCGGCCCGCACTGACCAAGCAAGGGTATTTTTATCCAGTTTTTCAGCTTAGTATAAATAGAACATTTTTCCATTTTTAGGTCATGAGTTAATTCCAGAACGCAGCTGCACTCGTGAGAACATTAATTGTAACCATTTTTGGTATCTTAGCTTAGATTTAACGATAGATTCTTGTATTTTGCTTTAGTAATTAATTATTATGTCTTTTTCTTCATCTATTTCTCTATTTTCTTGTTCAAGCATGAGTAGCTAAACTCATTAGCTAGGGTTGTGGCTCAACCCTAGTGTGGGTAATTAATGGATATTGTGATTTAAGGTTAGATTGACTATGGGTGTTTGTATTTGGGTCAATTTTATGGTTTAATTTATGAATTGGTGGTTGCAAACACTGGTTTGTGCTAAGTTGATTTGGGTTCTTCTTGAGAAAGAGAGCCTAAGTCTCCAAAGTTGACCCTACAAGGAATTGGGATGGACTCAAGAGATTTGATAGTCCCAATTTAAGGGTTAAACCTCGAGAGAGTAATTACCCAACTTGAACCCTAGTTGTTTGAGCTAATTCGCCTACCCATTTGGTCTCGAGAGAGTCAATTGGGCAAAATTACTCTCTCTACCGAGAGGTGTGAGAGTGGATAAAATTGTGCAACAGTTATACATATTTCCCCAATCATGTCAATCGAGCCTTAGAAGTAAATTACTCGTCTATTGCCCACCTAGGCGAAAGTCACTACCCTAGTCCCCTTTTAACCATTAGATACAACTTTAGCAATTATCTCGTAGCATAATCTAGAGTCTATTAGTAGTTTATAATTGAAAAACCCAAAAAATGTATGGAAGTGACATTTGGAACAAACACGCAATTCTATTCTAGACAGATACCCAGCTCCAATTTCTAGCTCTCTGAGGAATTCGATCCCGATCCTCATATCGGGTAAAAGCTATTGCAACCCTCTGTTCCTACTTTGTAGTAATGTAGGAATTGGTAGTGATCACCCTCCGGGATCGTCAAATCACGGGTCCAGGTCCGTTTACCCAAAATATTGACAGAAGTCAACTTAATTCATTTTAAAGCCAAATTTTATTATTTTTCACAGATTTTCACATATAAACTTCCGGCTACACGTCCGGACTGCGCACACAAATCGAGGTGATGCTGAAAGAGGTTTTTAAGGCCTCAAAATACAGAATTTAATTTAAAAATAAGTGACCTTTTGGGTCATCACACCCACAACCAACCAGCTGCTCACCGTCGCCGCCTCAATCCCCACATCCTTTCATAAAAATCGGCTAAATCCCAACGAGTCCCCCCCCAATCAGCGACTCATACTTCTTCACCACATGGGATCATCAACCACCCACACACCACCTTTCGCCTTCTGTTTAGCTGCTTCTCACACATAAACTCCACCATTAACACCAAGAGACAAAACTCGATTTTACTACCATTTTGGGTCAAGAGTTCAGAGAGCTCAAAGTTTCAGCTGTTCAAAACTGATTTCGAGTTCAATTTCTAGCCAAGGATAGGTCCGTTTAAGATCGTCGTTCGGGTTTTGGTCGAGGTTTTAGATTGTCGCTTCAATCCCCATTTTGAGTCCGAGTCCTATTTTTGGTATATGTATTATTTGCTCCATTTGACCCCTTTGAAGGAAGATGATGTATTAATCAAATTCTGAAAGGAAAATTGCTCACTATACAATAGATTTTGTATTTCAAATATTGCACATGAAGATTTAGTTATATAGCTTTGTGTTTGAGCTTTCACTAAATTAAACTCGCTGGTTCGATCTCTACCGTTAAGCTCGTGTTGGAATTTTAAATCGGAGTGTGTTTGAGTTTGTCGGATCGTGATAGTTTCGGCTTAAGTCCGAGGAGTACGTTCAGCTTAGATCTATTTAACATCGAAAGGGTCCTTGCTTTAACTGAAGTTCAATTCTTCAATCATCTACTTATTTTATTCTAGATTAATATTAATTATTTGTTTAGTGGTTTAATCTTGTGATTTGTTTAATTATTGTCCCTGGTTTGAATTTGTTCATTTAGTTACATGCCCGTATGTTACTCGAATTGTTTTCAGTTGAACACGATTTTAACTCCTTACTGAACTGAAATAAATTTGAGGCTAAATATTAAGAAATAGAGTAATCTTTGTTGATGGGCTAAATTGGTTTGTGGACAGTGGGAGTTATTCGGGTTAACATGAAAAAGGTTTGGGATTTACATGACATATTGGGTACTCTTGATAACTACAAATTAAAATGATTTGAGCTTAAGTTGATTTTTGCTTTTTTTAATTTTTTATTTTATTTTATTTTGCTTTATGTTATTACTTAACCGCTAGGAGCATGTTTAGGCCGACCGCACTTGATTAGGAAAGCCTTAGGATTATTGTTAGCTTTTGAGACGAGAGGGCGACTTTAGTTAAATTTTTCCAAAAAATGCCTCGAAGAATTTGTATGTATTTTATTCCAGAGAATGCCCCGTAATATTCTGTAATGGGAGGCCAAGTACTTTTAATCCTATTTTATTTTATTTTTGTTTAATTTTTCTTTTATTAGGTGGGGACGACCTCGATCCTCTTTTGATTATTTATTTTTTTTTTGTGTGTTTTTACCTCAATTTGAATATTCTAAATCCAATTAGATTGGGTATGCAACCGTGACTTTTACGGGACTCGGGGAATGCCTAACACCTTCTCCCCGAGTCAAATGAATCCCCTCACTTGAATCTCTAGTGCAAATTAGTTTAAGAGTCAAACGTGTTTTGAAAGGAAATTGTTATTTTTTTTTTAAATGGTGACTTGGCACACCGAAATCAAATGTTAGGTGGCGACTCTGAAAATCCTTCAAAATGCAATCTTTTATCATTTTCAAAATTAAAAACCCTTTTGAGCTTTACAAATTCTTTAATTATTTTTAAGAGGGTTAAGTGAGGTAAAAAAAGTGTATAGCGGTAATTAAACTCAAATACTAATTTCTAAAATCTATTATGCTACCTCTACTTAAACTAAGTTATTCCACGTATCCTTATTAGTAAGACACAAAATATTCTAGCGATTATGAATAGCAAACTATAATGCATATTGAATATGTTTCCTTTCATATAATTTAGTTTTATCTTTTTGAATATTGTATACGTTAGAAATCAGGGCTACCCGATTTTACTATATGATCGAAACAAGGACGTTGCATGGAAGAGCTAAGGCACCGAGTTCGAGATCGAAGTCTCTTTCGAGATCAAGGTGGGTATCAATCGAAGCCAAGGGAGATAGACTTCGAGTAACATCAGGGATAGATTAGTAACGAAAAGAGCAAGATATCCGTGATTGGTCAAGGATCATGGCGTGAATCTGGAAACCCACAGAACCGCTGATGGTCATTGATACCAATCATGGATTTTACTTCCGAAATTAGAGTTATACCTTATTTAGGATTTCTCTACTATATAAAGAGGAATCATGTTCATTTGTAAAGGCAGACTGGCTAAAAAATATCAGTACACCGCTCTTTTACTTGCTTATAACTTACTATTATTAATAACATTTGATCTCGAGCCTGCTCCAATCAAGGTCGACAACTTGCAACTACACTGGTTTAATTTATTTTAATCATTTAATTCATTTATTTACCTAGTCATTTATCAATTGGTATTGAATCAGATCACGTATCCTTATAACCACATTACAAGTTTAGTTGTTACTCGTATTTCGAGGTAAACAAATAGTCAATCTTCTGTAGACTTTATTCTTGAATCGCAGCTTGATTAATATATCTTTCCACTCGTGTGATTTATATTTTCTTTGCCGTTGCTTGATTTCTTTTACGTTGTTGTAGAATAGTTGATGGATCTATACATTAACCTTCTTTTCATTTTTTTTTTTTTTGGATTCATCGCTCTTTATATTAAAAATATCTAGAGAGTTTTGCTAAGTCCTATAAAAGATTGTATATTATTGCATTCTACTTCTATTTGTGAATTTTATGTGATATTTAAAAAATACCGAAAATTAACCGAACCGTATCGATATCGAAACCGAAGAGAAACCAACATGATTGGGACGGTTTCGAAAAGTCTAATTTTGGTTATACATAATAGAATAACTTTAAAAATAATATGATACAAATTTTATAAAATAACTGGACGAACAAAACCGTTAACACCCCCGAGTCAAACGAGCTCTAAGCTTGGTTGAGCCAGTGGATTTTTACTTGGTCAAAGTTTGTAAATTCTTTGTCGTGACGTGTAGCCACGAACTTCCTCACCAATAATTGTGAACCATTTTCTTTTCCTTTTCTTCAAAGACCTTGTTTTGTAACTAATGAAGTAAATGTCTTTTTTATTTCTCAGGCCATTGAGAATTGTGTGGTAGATTTGGACATCACTAAAGTCAAAAAAACATAAACAAAGAAGTAAATTTGCACAACTCAAAGATACGCCGAGTGATAATAGTGTGTATGCCAAAAATTGGTTGTACTTCAAACTAACTAATCTTAACTGCACCTTAAGTTTAATTTTGCACTTTGAAGTTTACACTACATAACTTTAGATGCGATTTTCTGAGCAGAACTTCAGACGCAAAATTACTCGAAATTTCTAACTTCGTGCACGAATTTTTAGACCTTTAGATGTCGTTTGAAGCGTGTTCCAAAGGGGGTTAAGTTACCATTTTTGTGTAATATGGGTATAAGTTCAATGGTGGCCCCAAAATGGGGCCTATTCTTTTGGACAAGTTACACATTTCACCGATTGGCTAAAAATAGTTATATTTGCTAGCCAGATATGATAAAAATATGTATATTATACATTAATATACATAAAATATACATTTTGTGGCTATCACTTTATGGAACGGCTATATAGTTTTTCTTGGGGAAACTTACACAAATATCCCAAATAAATCTCAACTTACCAACCTCTTTCCATGAATCATAGACTTACCAGAACTAGCCAATAAAAATTAAAAATCCAAATAATAGGGTTCTTTCTCTCAAAGAATCACATACAAAAATTATTTTCCATATTACTAAGCGTGATTAGCAACATTGGATACACGATGGAAAGGAAATTTCATAGACGGGATAACAAATAAGGTGATGAAATACAAAAATCTATACAATATTCTAAAATCTAAACAAAAAAGGAATTTTTTCAATGGGTATAGTTGAAATTCATTGAAAATATATAGATAACTCAATATACAAAATTTGAGAAAGAATGGAGGTGATTTGGATTAGTTTTGTATCAAAATTCGTAATTAAATCGAGTTCAAAAAAGCCTTCTGCGACACATGTATCAAACATGTATCGCGCATGTATCTCACACTCATGTATACATGGATATACATGTGATACACAATTGATACAAATTTGATACATATGTGATACACAAATGATACACAGTGTGATACACATTTATCATTTTTTTTCATGTTCAGTTTTTACTTCGAATTTTCAATTCAAACCACCTCAAAAACTTTACCAAATAATTCCAAAACTGAGATTCAAGCTCCTTAAGTTGTTCCCAATCTATTCTAATAATACCCACTTAAAATTAAGCAAAATTTTGATTTTTTTTGTTACAAATAGCTAATTGGCTAATTTGGCTTATATTAATAATATTTTGTGAATTGATCAATTTTTATAAAGAGCTACTTATAAATGGACATAGCTGATAATTTTCCTTTTTCTTGTTCCTCCTTTGGGCACCATGATCGGCAATGTAGATCCAAAGCCCAAATTCGGGCCCAGATACGAGTGTGGACTACGAAGAAAGCTGCATTACTCTTACAACTTACATCCTATCTCAATGAACGTACAGCTAACCAAAATATTTAGTCGATTTGGTGTTTTACGTAAGATAATTAATTTGTAGTCATAGCAGAGATTAAGATACAATTACACAATCAATCTAGAGTTAGAGTCTAAGGAAGCATACCGTTAAATTCTATAGATTCAGCAGCGACAACAAACGGTGATTAAGCCTGAGACCAACTTCTACGATCCACTAGCTATGCGTTCTCACAGCCCAGAAAACTTGACTGATGGGACGTCTAACGTTACTACGTATTCAAGAGGCAGAATATGCTAGGTTTTTTCTAATAGCTAGGGAAAGTGGGGTTGGCCTCTATTTATAAAGAGTGTCTACCCATCACGGGCCAATAGTTATTGGGCCTCACTTATCCACACACAAAATATTTAATATTAGGCCTTTTATTTATCCACCATTTGGGCCATGTGTAAGCACATGATTTTTGCCCTATACGAGATACTCCTACAAATTTCAAAAAGATAGATTTTTTTTAATTATTTACAATTTTATAGGATTTTGTAGAATTTTTATCTTGTGCACGTTTAAGTCATAAAAAAATACCAAAAATATAACGCATGACATTTAGGCCTTACTTTTACATTTTTAGAATTAATCAATAGTTACTTGTTTATAAAAATTAAAAATCACAAAAAATGCTTCATTTTTACACCTTTTCTTTTTATTGATTTTTCTCTTTTAATTTAGAATTAAGTGGCTTTTATAATTTTATAATTAGTATAATTTTATATTTTTAGGAGTTTTTAATTCTAGGACTTTTAATTAAAAAAAAGATAGATAAAAAAAAAATTGAGAATAAAAAAAGAAGAATTGGAAGAACTTTCTCCCACATGAGACTTTCCCTCCAAAAATATTTTCCCAAAAAATATTCCCCCACGTAAGACCTTTCCCCCCAAAATATTCTCCATATAAGACCTTTCTCTAAAATATTTCCCCCCAAAAG
Source organism: Nicotiana glauca (assembly GCA_026770625.1). Lineage (NCBI taxonomy): Eukaryota > Viridiplantae > Streptophyta > Magnoliopsida > Solanales > Solanaceae > Nicotiana > Nicotiana glauca. The sequence continues at coordinate 120,369 of MU701311.1, read as the reverse complement.
ACCTTTTCCCATATAACAAAATATTTCCCATATAATACCTTCCCCGAAAAATACCCCCACACACGAGCCCTATCTAAAAAATAATACAGAGAAGCGGCGCATCCGAGCCTTTCTTCCTCTTCTTGGATCGAACACACACCTTCCCGAATATTCTATACTCACATTCATATCCACATTTCAAATTTCCAGATCTAAAATAAAAGAAGTACTCCAAAAGAAAAACAAGAAATTAAAAAAAAAAAAGAATTTGAAGTTCATATGTTAAGTTTCGGTTTGTCTCTTGTTGTTAAAAGCTGCTTCTATAAATTAAATTCGCAAAGGTCATTTTCGATGGAATTGTTTAGCTACAGAATCATGTGTAAATATGTAAAAAGAGTTTAGTTGAGTGAAGAGTTCAACTGGTATAATTGTGGAATTGGTAGTTTGAGAGGCTAAAAAAATACAGTTGTGCTTTCCAAAACTTTAAGGTAAACAGTTATGAGAAATTCAGTTTCGAGCATCCAGTTTGTTCATTTCATTAGAACTTTGATTCTCCACCAATTGTTAGAAGCATGTTCACTCCACCATTCTAGTAGATTCACATTTTTAGTTTGTGGTAGCTAATTGGTTTGGTTTCTTCGTTCATGGCATTTAATGTTACATGTAACCAAAGAAAAGAAATAGCCAAAGTTAATGGGCATATGTAATTTGATATGCATGTGCTGTAGTCTATAAAGTTTATTTTTGAATCACTTCTTTTGGGATGCCAAGTTTCAATGACCAGATGGTTTTCAAGTCTTAGTTTCTTGTTTGTTAATAGACTTTGTACTGAACTTCACCTTACTGTTGGTGATATGTTGTCCTTTGTGACCACATTGTCAAATTGATTTGTTCAGATCAAATAATTGGATGTAAGTGATCCATAAGGGATTTTCGGTTGCTTAAATTAGGAAATTAGGAGCAGTGTTGAATAATGGAAAATTAGAATTTGCAGTAAAAGCTCCAGGTTTTTTGGGCTTTCGCGCTCAATTCCAGATGTAGGAAAATTAAGTAATTTATGAACATCTTTCGTCTGCTTTAGTAGAGTGCGATCTTTTCGGAATAATTTGAGGCATGCCATGCCAAATAAAATTCCAAAACTCATGGCCCTCACTTAATTAATTTTAATCCTTTAGAACTCGGGGTGTACCATTTAGCGAATTTTCATGGCCCTCGCAAAGTTAACAACGCGCTAGTTTCTTTAGGCGCGTTATTTTAATAATTCTACCTTCTTAAACACGAGTGTGCATTTCATGCAATCCAAATCCAAATCCAAATATATTGAATAAGAATGTGTCGAGGATCCGGGTACATTTTATGATAATGTCACTTTAAATGGAAAAATTTTCTTATACATTATCCTTCGGGGTAGGTGTGTAAAAAAGGAGGTGTGACACCATATCACTATCCTTTCAGGCTATAACCAATTAACGTAAGTCCACATTCCAACATTCTCCCACTTGGATGCCAACGTTAATTGAGGACAATAAAATAAATTTAAATATTTGAGTTTTAAGAAAATCATTTTGCAAAAGGATTTTAGACTCTACGGTGGCCACACTACTCACATAGCCAAGGATAGAATGACACATTTAACAATCCATTCAGTCTCAATAAAAAAGACTAACAATGAATCATAGCAGGCATCACACCATTTTACGGTATGAATTCTATCTACGACCACATATGCTAGAATTTCCATCAACATGGATCAAATATATGTGCTAAGTATTTTATCTTTCTAATCAAGGTGAATAGATTAACACCTCTTATAAGAAATAATCCTCCAAGTGATATTATAACCATATCACCTCAGGAGCCTCCAAGTGACACTAAATCATATCACCTCAGGAGGATTCCCTTGTGCCTTACCCGAAAAAATCAAGGCAACAAGCCGCAAGACTCAAAGATATCATAAGTTTATGCAATATCCAATTGAAAATAAAAAATAAATAAATTATCATGTTAGTCATAAGCATAACAGGTATCAAATAACACAAGCTTGCATAAAAATAGAATTCATCAAAAGCAATATCTCAGTCAGCAATTACAAAGTAATTTTCACTGACTAAAGCACATCAAAAGACTCTAAAATACCCATATTTTTAGCATGTTCATTAAACACTACAGGTCTAAGACCTTTAGTCAAAGGATCAACCAACATAGAATCTATTCTAATATGCTCAATACATATATCACCTTCTTTTACCATGTCTCTGACCTTAAGAAACTTGAGACTAACATGCTTAGAGCCTCTTGTTCTCTAGTTATTATTGGAGAAGAACACAGTTGCACTATTGTCACAGAAAATAGTCACCGGGTTAGATATAAAATCCACAATTTGCAATTTAGTAAGAAAATTCTTCATCCAGACAGCATGTGAAGCAGTCTCAAAACAAGCAATAAACTTAGCTTCCATTGTAGATGTAGCAGTGATACTTTGCTTCTTACTTTTCCAAGAAATAGCACCTCCACCCAACATAAATATATACCTAGAAGTTGATTTCATAGTGTCTTGACAACCTGCAAAATCAGAATTTGAATATACTAGAAGATCCAGGCTACCAACCTTTTTATATACAAGCATGAAGTCTTTGGTGCATTGTAGATATCTCATCACTTTCTTTGCAGTCACCCAATGTTCCCACCCAGGATTAGAAGAAAATTTTCCTAACATGTTAACAACAAATGCAATATCAGGCCTTGTACAAACCTGTCTATACATCAAACAACCAACAACACTTGCATATGGCACATCTTTCATAGTTCTCATTTCAACTTTATTTTTCGGACATTGATCCTTACTAAGTCTGTCTCCTTTTACAACAGGTGCAACTTCAGGTCTACAGTCTTGCATATTCAAAGTTTTAAGAACACTCTCAATGTAGGAATGCTGTGATAAACCCAATAAACCACACGACCTATCTATTTTAATTTCTATCCCAAGAACAAAAGAGGCTTCACCAAGATCTTTCATATCAAAAGACCTAGACAAAAATTGTTTAGTCTCATTCATTAAGCCCAAATCATTTGTAGCAAGCAAAATGTCATCTACATGGAGAACCATAATAATAAAATTGTCATTATCTATTTTGAGATAAACACATTCAACAAGCTTATTTTTCACAAATTCAAATTTTGTAATAATTTCATCAAATTTCAAGTACCACTGCCTAGAGGCTTGTTTAAGCCCATATATGGATTTGTTAAGCTTTCACACTAGATGTTCTTTACCAGCTTCTTTAAATCCTTCAGGTTGAACCATGTAAACTTATTCAAGTAAACTCCCATTTAGGAAAGCAGTTTTAACTTCCATCTGGTGCAATTCTCAATCAAAATGAGCCACAAGAGCCATCACAATTCTAAATGCATCTTTGGATGAAACGGGAGAAAATGTTTCTTTATAATCAATACCTTCTTTCTGAGTGTAACCCTTAGCAAGCAATCTTGCTTTATAACGATCTATGTTTTTCTTAGAGTCTCTTTTAGTTTTAAACACCCATTTGTAACCAATAGGTCTAAAACCTTCAGGCAATTCAACTAACTCCCACACTCCATTGTGTTCCATGGAGCGCATTTCATCTTTCATTGCCTCACGCCATTTATCAACAAATGGAGAGGAAAAAGCTTGAGCATATGATAAAGGATCAGTCAGCTCTCCAGTATCACTAAGATTTTCAGTCACATACACGATAAAATCATCATAGATGGCAGACCTTCTTTCTCTTTGTGACCTGCGGAATGGTTCAGTGTGTACATTTTGTTCAGGAACTATGGGATCTATGTCATTGTTCCCTTGATTCTCCCCCTCATGAATAGGTTGGTTTACCATATTTTCATGTATAACAGGTACAAGGACAATAAATTCCATCTCTTTCAATACAATTTCCTTACCACATGAACAATCACAATCACAAACATCATGCTCAAGAAGTTTCGCATTAATAGACTCAACGATTCTAGTGCCACGCACAGGATAGAAAAACCTAAAACCTTTAGAGTGATAGGGATAGCCTATAAAGAAACAATTGGTAATGTTAGGATCAATTTTCTTTTCTATTGGTGAATAAATACGAACTTCAGCTGGACATCCCCAAATGTGAAAATGGTTCAAGCTAGGTTTTCGGGTTGTCCATAGTTCAAAGGAGTTTTCAAGACAGATTTTGTAGGAACTCTATTCAGGATATAGTTATTTGTTTTTAAGGCTTCACCCCAAAGAGACTCAGGTAGGCTAGTTCTTGACATCATACTTCTCACCATTTTCATGAGAGTACGATTTCGTCTTTCAGCCACACCATTCTGCTTAGGAGTACCTGGCATGGTATATTGTGCTACTATCCCATATCTTGCAAAAATAAAGCAAAATGCCCCATACATTGACCAGACTCATCATATTTTCCATAGTACTCACCACGATCAAACCTCACTATCTTAACGGACTTCCCAAGCTATTTTTCAACTTCAGTCTTGTAAATTTTAAACTTATCAAGTGCTTCATATTTTTATTTTAAAAGATATATATATATATATATATAACAGTACCTTGAAAATCATCAATAAAGGTAATAAAATATTATGATTGGTCAAAGTAGGTACATAAGGTCCACTAATATCAGTATGAATTTTTTTTAAGAGTTCGGAGCTCCTAATGAAACCCTTTCAATTAACCTTGGTCATTTTTCCCTTAACACAATCCACACAAGTTTTAAAATCTTTTGGATCAAGAACAGGTAAAATATTTTTCTTTATCAACCGTTCAATTCTTTCTTTAGAAATATGACCAAGACGTCTATGCCATAATAGGTAAGACGTTTTACTCATAGCAAACCTTTTGTGGGCAATATTTTCAACATTGCATTGCAAAAAAAGTTTCATTCAATATATTCAAGCAATATAGACCATCACTTAAAAAAGCATCAACAACAACATGTGAATCATAGGAAATTTTAATACAATTATTTTGCTGAAATGAATAACCAGCTTTGTCCAAAAGGGAAACTGAAACTAATTTTTATCTCATAGACGGTACAAAAATAGTATTTTCTAAACGAATACTAAAATTATTCTTAAAAGGTAAAATAGATATCCCTAAAAACTCTACTTTTGCTTTGAGTCCATTGCCCACAACAGCACTGGCTTCATCATCTTTTGGCTTCTGTCTGCTTACTAGGTCCTGCAAGTCATTAGTTACATGAACAATTGCACCACTATCTAACCACCGGGACTTTAAAGGAACATGAACAAGACTAGTTTCAAAGCAGACAAAAGCCAAAAGATTACCTGATTTTTTTTTCAGAGGACAGCCAGCTTTCTTATGACCTACTTGTTTGCAATCCCAGTACTTGATTTCTTTCTTAATTACAGCTTGAGGACCAAGAGAATTATGAGACAGACCTTGGTTAACACCAGGCTTATTAGTATGACCACTATTACTACCTAGATGATGAGAATGACCATGTTTCTTTTTCTGAAATTTGGGTCCACCTTTTCTTTTGTAAGAGGGATAGTCAGTTGATCTGACGAACTAACAAAGTTCACTACACCCTCAACTTTCTCTTTTGGATCCTTCCTTCCTCAACCATACAAACAGTAATAAGCTCATCAACACTCCACTTATCCTTTTGTGCATTATAGGTTGTCTTAAGTTGGTTAAACTGCTCAAGAAGTGACCTTAGAGATTGGTGAACAAGAAAATCATCATTAATGGTTACACCTAAGTTGTTCATTTTGGTAGCAATATTAACCAATTTCATAATATGATCATGGACACTACCTACAAGGTCATACTTTATGGTGGACAAGGAATCAATCAGTCTAACTATCTCAGCTTTATCAGATTCTAGGAATTTCTGTCCAATGGTACTCAGGAAATCTTTTTCATTTCCATTATTCCTTAATTGTACCTTTTATATGATCAGAAATGGATCTCTTCATGATCGTAAGACTTAATTTGTTAGCCTTCATCCATTTTTCATACTTAGCCTTTTCATCAGCAGTGCTAGTAGTTGTGGGGTCAGCTGGTTTCTGTTCAATCAATGCAAAGTCCAGGTCCATCAAACCTAATACTATTTCAACATCTTGTTTCCATTTTTTGTAGTTGCTACTAGTCAAAGTTTCAACGGAATTCAACTGAATAGTCATGTTGCTAACAGCTGTATAAGCAAACAACACAAAAATTAGATAAAATTATGGGCTAGAATATATAGATCAAAAGAGTCCAAGACATCCATCACACCTCTCCTTTGGGTATAAGATGCAACTGTCTCCCCTTTTAAAAATCAAGGAGTCCAAATAATTCATTACATCCTCACCTTTATGCAAGAGATACAAAACCTCCCGCCTGCTATCCAAGAGCGCAAGGCATAAATTGTGTCCTTTCTTTGGGTAAGAGACACAAAACCTCCTCTTACATCAAATTATCATTCTTTATTTTATATATATATATATATATATATATATATATATATATATATATATATATATATATATATATATATATATACATACATGAGAATTAAAGATATTAAGATTCATCAAAGGTAAACCTCCAATACTAATGTACACTTGTAAGGGATAATTTAGACATTGTGCATTGAGAATATTTCAATGACTCAAATAAATAGACTACTTTGATGAAAACTATTTATTAATCATAAATCTCAATCCACGTATAATATTTTTCACGTGCATAAAGTTCTAAGAATAATGACTCCAAATAAATAGACCACTTTGGTGGAACTATTTATTAATCATAAATTCTTATTTAAGTAGTATCATATACATGTGAATTAGCCCATATACGATTGAATTGTTCGGTATCATATTTGAGTTTAATTTCGTACTTCATGTACAAACAAAACAGTAAACACAAACTTTAATACAAAGTGTTATATTGGACATGAACGGAACAATCCTTCGATAAGACAAACAGAAAATTGATTGCCAATTATATACCAAACAAATCAAAGTTGTAGTTTTCCATGCAAACTTGACAAGATCTAATTTTCATAAAAGGAATTTTTTTTTTCCCAATATAACGTCTATTTCAATACAACTCAGATGAGACAAAATTAAGTAAAGAAATATTTTTATTTCTTTACAAAATAGGAATGGTTCAATTAACTAAGGAATATTTACATTCCTATGCCACATAGGAAACCTTATTACCCTCAATGTTTAAGGTTTGACTTAATTACACTTAGTATACCAAATTACCAATTTTATACCATAATTAATTAAGGGTATAATTAATTGTACGTTTTTTACTCCTTAATTCTGTATATCCCAGTATCCCCACTCATCTCACGTTTCTCTCTCCTATCCCCTCAAGTCCATCCACGTTTTACCCATACTCACGTTCTTTTTACCATTTTTCATCTTCTGAACTAAATTCTCCCTCTAAATTCACAGAAATTTGAAGAAACCCTTCAACAAAGTTGGTTCCCCATTTTACTCCAGTTAAAGTTTATCAATGAAGAACAACAAAGCTTCGAAACAAAGTCCTAAAAAATCAGCAGTAGCTGATATACCCTCATTTGATTTGGGTGTGTTATCACCAAAATCACCCAAAAAGCAAGGCAAATCTCCACATACAATTGCAGAGACCACTCGTAGTTCCTCTCCACGACAAATCAGAACCGAGATGAGAACCAAACAAAAATATGATGTAGATTCTGGAGAAACTTCTACACCAGACAAACAAGTCAAACGAAAAGGAAAAGAGATTTTGGTAGACGTCGACTTTGTAGAAGAGGCCCCTAATCCTAGTATTTCAAATTCTATGAAAATCTAATTTTACGGTAATATCTATAAATTTCCTACATTTATCTACGAAAAAACTATACATTAGTGTTAGAATGTATAAGTAATATTATTTTCATGATTATCTACAAAATTACTATATTTATACTACAATTAAACTACAATCTATGTTGAAAAAATGTTGACAACAAAATTTTTCTCTTCATCTATAAAAATTCTACAAATATACTACAAATCAGTTTAAGTATGTATAAAGCAATATTATTTGTAAGGGTATCTACATAATTATTTCATTTATACTACAATTAAACTACAATCTATGTGGAAAAAAATATTGAACAAAATTTTTTCTTCATCTACAATTTATCGTTGCTGAGGTATTGTTCAATAGTTTGTCGTTTTTTTGATTTTTTGGATCAAGAAAAAAAGACGAACAACAGAGTATCGGCAAATTGATTTCTACAATTCGACTTGAATTTGTTGAATATTTTGTCGCTTTTCTGATCACTGGATTGAGGAAAAAAGTCGACAAACTGAGCTTTTGCAGAACTGATTTCTACAATTTGATTCGAATTTATTGACAATTTTATCTTTTTTTTTATTTGTGGCTTGAGGAAAAATATCGAAGAACAGAGTTTTTGCAGAAAAGAGTCTATGTAATTTGATTTTAAATTGAAGATAAAAGATTTCTGTTTCAAATTGGTCTGAAGGTCGCTAAATCAATTAGAATATTCTGTTCCTGATTTGTAGCGCGCCTAATTAGGAAGATTCAGCTACTAATAATTAATATTTTATGAATGGTATAATAATTATAGAAAAAGTGTGAATATGGTGGGTAAATTAGAAACTATGCACATATTTGATAATAAAGTTTTATATATGGTATAGGAAGGAAAATATCCCATTAACTAAGCCACCTAGGACTTTTGACCGCCGCCAGCAATTCGTTATTATCAATCACATATAAGAATCAGAATTCTTTAACAAATAATGGACTTTAACCCCTTTATGTCGTTAGCAACAACACAGAGCTAACCAATTCTTCAGTGAAAACAGTGTCGAACTATCGTCCGAAACTTACAACAATTGTTTCTCGTTTAAACTCAAGATTAATTATTGATCTTAATCCCTAACTATGGTGGCTCTAATACCAACTGTAAGATAATTAATTCGTAGCCATAGCAGAGATTAAGACACAATTATACAACTAATCTAGAGTTAGAGTCTAAGAAAGCATACCGTTAAACTCCATGGATTCAGCAGCGATAACAAATGGTGATTAAGCCCGAGACTAACTTCCACGATCCACTAGTGATAATAGGTGAATTATACTATAATTAGGCCCTAAAGAATCATATTTTTGGATAGCTTTATGGTATTAAAAAAAAGTGATAACCAAATGCTCTAATTAGTGATTTTCATGCTTTGCAGGCTATATCCAATAAAAGAAGTATGTGGAGCACTTTTGGGATCAAATACAGAGAAAAGGAGGCCAATTATATAATACCCACAAAGTGCACCAAGCGAAGGGACAAAACCAGAACTGAAGCTGGCCTGCCGCTGTCCGGGCGTAATTGCGGTAGGACCGCGGCAGAACATTGCTGCAGATTCAGAGGACCATTCTGGCCGCGGTCCTGGCGTAACCGCGGAAGGACGCAGAAACTTCAGGGACCAAAGTCTCAAGTCGGGAAAACTTGGTGTAAAACCCTTATAAGATGTAAAAATTCGGCCACATTAGGGCAGGCTTATTTTTTAGAATACTTTTGCAAGATACACAAGTGTGAGAGATCACCCAAAAAACATCATAGTTCTTTATCTTTTCTTTTTCTTGCTATTTTCGATTATGAATATTTTCGTAGTTTATCTTTACGTTGTTATGAGTAGCTGAATACTTTAGTCTAAGGTTTTGATGGAACCTATTGAAGGATGAACTTCTTGATTATGTTAATATAGTTTGCCAGTTAATCTCTATTTGTTCAACTACGTATTTGTTGTAGTTAATTAAAAGGATCCTCAATTAGTTGTGCCTATGTAGTGTCTATAACTAAGAAGAGAGTACATATTTAGGTAATTGTTGAACAACACCACTCCCAAAGTATAAGAGGGATCTATAAATGTGGGTTTAAAGGCAGGATTAGGGATAACGAATCCTTGGGTGCAATCTAGAGTGAGCTATAATAAACAAAGTCAGCTAGCGTATCTCGGGAGAGTGCGTCTAGTAAATTATCGCAATTACTCGGGAGTGATTTACGGTAAAAATAGTGCTCATGATTGATAGAGATTGTTTGGTGAATCTATATGAAACATAACCGGAAGGAATTCCATCAATAGGGGAAATCACTACCTTAGAACCTTCTCATTATTATTTACAACCCAAGCATATTTAGTTTACAGCTGTTTATTTACTTTCAACTTTAGTATTAGAAATACCATCATCTATTGTTTACAACGTTTGAGAAAGTTGATTATAAAGAATTTAGTAAGTCCAACAAAAGTAATTTATAGGTTAATTCTCTGCGGATTCGACTCTGGGCATAAATACTCAGGTTATTTTTGCAACGTCAGCGTGTCCTTTTATAAGGCATAGTTGGGCGTGATCAAATTTTGGCACCGTTGCCGGGGAATTAACAGTGTTATCAATTACAATTGAAAGAAGTACAAAAATTCTTAGGGTAGTCAGTTTTCTCTATTACCCAATTTTTACATTGAAATTTTAACATTTGTTGACTGGGTTGCAAAGGTGCATGCCTAGAAACTCATCGAGATCTGGTGAAGTAAGCATTACCCGATCTCGAGAGAGTTTTCAAGGCATTGAATCGGGCCAAACGGAAAAACAAACAACTGCACAATTCGAAACAATCATGGGAGATCACGAGGAAAACCCAGCAGTACCAATAGTGCCAGAGGCTGCTCTCTATGACTGGGCACAACCCACAGCTGAGAATTTATCCATAGCGATAGTAGTCCTGCAAATACAGGCTGAGTCATTCCAATTCACAAATAACATGCTGCACTTGCTGCAGAATAAGGGACTACTTTCGAGGTCACAAGTTGAAGATCCTCAGCACCACCTGAAGAATTTCCTATCTATCTGCAAAACCCAAAGGCAACCCAATGTAACTCCGAAAGCAATCAAGTTGTTATTGTTTCCATTCTCAGTGACAGGAGCTGCCCAGATATGGCTAAATTCACTCCCCATAAATTCTATAGCAACATGGGATGAACTAGTCAAGCAATTCCACAACAAGTTCCACCCACCCAACAAGATTACTCAACAAATTGATGAGATTTTGAGCTTTAAATAGAGACCGATTGAGACACTGGATGAAACATGGGAACGTTTTAAAGGGATGCTGGTCATATGTCCACACCATGGTATTCCAGATCTAATGTTGGGGCAGCAGTTTTACATGGGATTGTCATATAGCATAAAGAACATTGTTGATGCTTCAGCTGGTGGGGCATTCTTGAGCAAAACATGGAGAGAGGGCTAGAGTCTGCTTGACAAGATGGCATAGAATTCGGGGTGATAACCAAAAATGCACCTATCACTCCAGTGGTACACTCAGTGCCTTTAGATCCATCCAATTCTATGGCTGAAAATATGGCCACCTTATTGACACAGATGAGCATACTTACCAAAAAAGTGGAAGAGTCAGGGCAGAAACAGCAGGTACATATTTTTAATACTACTAATGGGGGCTTGTGCACATCTTGCATTAGTAACCCAGTTGGTAACCAGTGGAATGCAGAACACGATCATCATCACTACCCTGAAGACATGAACTATGTGTCTAATTATGGCGGCCAAAGACAGGGTGGTCAGAATTGGGGTTAACAGAATTAGCAGTACAGGCCAGCACAGCCACAGTTCAACACTGGGAAATGGGAGGTATGAAACCCCCCCAAAAATATGGCACCTTACCTAAGACCACAGGGATACAATAATCAGAATCAGCAGCAAGAGTATTACCCGTCTCAGTAGCAGCATAGTGGAAGGCAGGAAGATGGGTTTGGTAGACTTGAAGCACTGGTGCAACAGGTTATTGGATCTAATGCAAAAATTACTGAGAGAGTTGATGCACATGATGCAGCAATCAAAAATATCGAGGTACAGGTGGGCCAAATTTCGATGTCTCTGAACAATCGTCCTCATGGGACACTGCCTGTAGGCACCCAGATAAACCCAAAAGATCAGGGACCGAAGCAGCTGATGGCGGTGAGTCTACGTAGATGCAGAGATCTGGATGTAGAGCAAGAAAGGGATCAAGAAGCTAGACAGGCTGAGACACTCATACCAGTGCCCATCGAGCTGGATGAATCAACGAAACTGACAGAGGTGACAGTCCAGCCTGCTCAAGAAGAAAATAGCATTCAGAATGAGACTGAGAAAGAAGCTGAAATAGTCCAGGAGCCAGTAGTTGATGTAGCAGCTGATAAAGAGCAGTCCCAATTGATTGGGAAGAAGAGACCTCCTGCACCCTTCCCTCAAAGGCTGGCTAAGTACAAAAAGGAGGAGCAATACAAGAAGTTCTTTAAGATGCTAAAGCAAATCCAGGTAAATATACCATTGATTGAAGCTTTGAAGGAGATGCCTGGGTATGCAAAAATGATGAAGGACTTGATGTCCAAAAAGTTTGATTTCCAAGACTTGGCTACAATTACTCTTACTGAGACTTGTAGTGCAGTGGTGACTAGACCAACTGCGGAAAAGCTGTCTGACCCAGGGAGCTTTACAATTCCATGCACTATTGGTAATTTTACTTTTGCTAAGGCACTGTGTGATCTAGGGGCCAGCATCAATCTTATGCCCCTGGAAATTTATAAGAGGTTGGGCATTGGAAGAGCTAGACCCACCTCTATGTTGTTGCAGCTAGCTGACAGGACTGTGAAACGACCCTCTGGTGTCCTAGATGATGTGCTGATTCAGGTAGGGAAATTTGTGTTCCCTATAGATTTTGTGATCATAGACTGCACGGTGGATGAAGAGATTCCCATAATTTTGAGAAGACCGTTCCTGGCCACGGCAAGAGCTCTAATTGATTGTGAGATTGGGGAACTCAAGATGAGACTGAACGATGAAGAAATAACATTCAATGTGCAGAAATCTATGAGGCAACCAAGTGAATTTGCCAATTGCTCTCTTATTGATGTCGTGGATGTAATTGTAGAGACTGATGATGAAAGGCTGACTATTGAGGACCCCCTTGCTATAGGTTTAATGAATTTGGATGAGGTAAATGGATAGGATCTGGCAGAATGGGTGTTGGCGCTAGAGGGTAGAGGGTTCTGGGATAGAACTCTAGAATTTGAGCCCTTGCACTTGGAAAATCGAGAAACTCCTCCAACCAAGCCATCAATCGAAGAACCACCAAAGCTAGAGTTAAAGCCATTGCCCGCCCATCTCAGGTATGAATTTCTTGGACCTAACTCTAAATTACCTGTTATTATCTCATCAAGTTTGTTAGATGTGCAGGCTCAACAACTATTGCTGGTACTTAAGGAGTGCAAGACTGCCATTGGGTGGACTATGGCAGACATAAAGGGGATCAGCCCCGCCTACTGTATGCAAAAAATTCTACTGGAAGAGGGACACAAACCTTCCAGGGAACACCAAAGAAGGTTGAACCCCAATATGAAGGAAGTGGTGAAGAAAGAAGTAATCAAGTGGTTAGATGCGGGAATCATTTTCCCAATCTCTGACAGCAGCTGGGTTAGCCCAGTTCAATGTGTTCCTAAAAAGGGTGGCATGGCGGTAGTTAAGAATTATAACAATGAACTGATCTCTACAAGAACCATCACGGGCTGGAGAATTTACATGGACTATCGAAAGTTAAATCTAGCCACCCGGAAAGACCACTTCCCACTTCTCTTCATTGATCAGATGTTAGACAGATTGGCAGAAAGGTAACATTTCTGTTTTCTGGATGGGTACTCACGGTACAATTAGATCTCCATTGCACCGGAGGACGGAGAGAAGACCTCTTTCACTTGCCCGTATGGCATTTATACCTTCCGGAGGATGCCATTTGGCCTATGCAACGCACCCGCCATATTCCAACGGTGCATGATGGCCATATTCACTGACATGGTAAGGATATAATGAAGGTGTTCATGGATGACTTCTCAGTGGTGAGGAACTCATTTGATGAGTGCCTGATAAATCTGACTCGTGTGCTGAAGCGGTGTATCGAGACTAACCTGGTTCTGAATTGGGAAAAGTGCCACTTTATGGTACAAGAGGGTATAGTCTTGGGACACCAGGTTTCAAGCAAAGGAATTGAGGTGGATCGTGCGGAAGTAGATGTGATAGCAAGGCTACTCCCTCCGACTTCAGTCAAGGCAATCAGAAGCTTTCTCGGGCATGTCGGTTTCTATCGGTGATTCATAAAAGACTTCTTAAAAATTGCCAACTCTCTCTGTAAGTTGTTAGAAAAAGATCACCCTTTCTTGTTTTCTGATGATTGCAGGGTAGCATTCGAGGAGATGAAAAAGAGGCTAGTCACAGCACCTATCATAGTTGCCCCCGACTGGGAGCAATCGTTCGAACTCATGTGTGATGCTAGTGACTACGCAGTGGGGGAAGTGCTGGGACAGTAGAAAGACAAGTTGATGCATCCAATATACTATGCTAGTAGAACGCTGAGTGGAGCCCAGCTGAACTACACTGTCACCGAGAAGGAGATGTTGGTTATGGTGTTTGCTTTTGACAAGTTCAGATCGTATCTGATTGGGTCTAAGGTAATTGTATACACTGACCATGCAGCTCTCAGGTACTTGATTGAGAAGAAGGAGTCTAAGCCGTGCCTGATTTGTTGGGTGTTGCTACTGCAAGAATTCGACCTTGAAATTCGTGACCGTAAGGGCACAGAGAATCAAGTCGCTAATCATTTATCTCGACTTGAGGGAGCTGAAAATGCGTTTGAGGTTGAGGACATTCTGAAAACTTTTCCAAATGAACAGCTGCTCGCTACTTGTCTTGAGGAAGCGCCATGGTATGCAGACTTTACTAATTACCTGGCCAGTGGTATAGTTCCTTATGACCTCTCATCTGTCCAAAGAAAAAAGTTTTATCGTGATAGTCACATGTATTATTGGGACGAGCCTTATCTATTTAGAATATGTGGTAACAATATTATTTGGAGGTGTGTCCCCGAGATAGAACAATCTTCAATTTTGCAGGCTTGTCACGCATCAGCATATGGAGGACATTTTGGAGGGGTCAGGACGGTTGCGAAAGTGCTTGAGGCTGGATTCTTTTGGCCAACAGTGTTTAGAGATGCGCACCTATGGGTGAAGGGTTATAATGAATGTCAGCGAACTAGGAACATCTCCCGTCGCCACAAGATGCCCATAAACCCGATTCAAGAGGTAGAAGTGTTTGATGTCTGGGGGATTGACTTCATGGGTCCCTTTGTCAGCTCAGTTGGCAATAAATACATACTTGTTGTTGTGGATTACATGTCCAAGTGGGTAGAAGCTACTGCGTTGCCCACTAATGATGTAAGAGTAGTGGTAGGATTTTTGAAAAAGAACATATTCACCCGATTTGGGACACCATGAGCGATTATCAGTGGCAGAGGCACTCACTTCTGTAATAGAGCCTTCGAGAAGTTGCTTGCAAAGCATGATGTATGCCATAAGGTGGCGATCCCTTATCACCCAAAAACTAGTGGGCGGGTTGAAGTATCCAACAGAGAGATAAAGAGTGTGTTAACCAAGACTGTGAACGCCACAAGAACTGATTGGGCGAGAAACCTAGATGATGCACTCTGGCCTACAGAACTGGTTTTAAAACACCAATTGGCATGTCACCATATAAGTTGGTGTTTGGAAAGGCATGTCACCTGCCAGTGGAACTTAAAGCGTGGTGGGCATTGAAGCAGCTGAACTTAGATATTGAGGTTGCAGGCACAACTAGAATCACTGAGTTGCATGAGCTTGATGAATTCAGACATCTTGCTTTTGAGAGCGCAAGATTGTACAAGGAAAGAATGAAGAGGTTACACGACATGAACATTGTTGAGTGACATTTCAAACCCGGGGACATGGTATTGCTCTATAAATCAAGATTACGGTTGTTCCCTGGTAAGCTTAAGTCAAGATGGTCTGGACCGTTTTGAGTGATTGAAGTATTCCCTTCAGGTGCTGTAGAGATTGCTGCAGAGAAAGACTCTCGTACATTTAGAGTCAATGGGCAGAGATTGAACTATATGTGGGCATGAACGAACCAAAGGAAGGGTATGAGATCCACTTGACTGAACCTCAAAGGTCGAGCGAGCCTTAAATGCGCTCACGTGCGTCGTGCTGCGACGTTAAATCAGGCGCTGCATGGGAGGCAACCCACGAATGTGTTGTAAGTGCAGTCTATAATGTCATGTAAAAAAAAAGAGGTTGAGCGAATCTTAATTGCACTCGTGCCGCGTCATGCCGCGACACTAAATCAGGTGCTTCATGGGAGGCAACCCACGATGGTATAATTTCTAACGTATTGTATATATGCAGGATAGAGAGGAGGAATTTGCATCACGAGCCTGGGCATAACTTGGGTAAGGTAGGCACTAAAAGAGGTAAAAACAAATAGTGCCTAAGGGGCAAAACAATGAAAAGAACCCAGAAATTGGCATCCAGGAACAGTCTCACTGCGGTCGCGGCGTAACCGCGGTAAGACCGCGGTCAGAGACCCTCTCTGAAGAGGGTCCACCGTGGTAGAGGCGTAACCGTGGTGGGACCACGGTCAGAGACCCTCTCGTAAGAGGGTCCACCACGGTCGCGGTGTAACCGCGACGGTACCGCGGTAGGTCAGAACGGGCCCAGGTACGATTTGCAGAATTTTTTTTCCTATTTTTTTCCCTCTCCTTTCCCCCTTTAATTAACATAACCTAACCCCAACCCTCCCCATAACCTACTGTCGATGCCCCCTTTTTCCAAACGGAGTTCGAAATCGGGTATACGACATTTGGGAGGACAATTCTGTTCCCTTGCAAGAATCGGGTTTTTGGAGTTTGGAGAGCCGCCATCTAATGATTATAGTGCATTAGGACACTATTAATAAAGGATTTTGAGATGAAGAACCAGAGTCTGGATAAAGGCTAGAAATTATCTCGAGGGGAAGGTGGTCCTAAGTTTATAAATAATATGGATCACCCCACACAACACCCGGTAACCATTTATACATGTGGTGTTTTCACGTGGTCATCATATCCATATTCTACCCTTCCCACCCCATTAAGCTATTAAAGAACGTAATGTCTCGTTACTTATTGCATGCTAGTCCCCATCCCAATCCAATCAGTCCTGGAGGCATTTGGAACTACTAGTCCTAAAGGGAAAGGTGTTTGGAGCCTTTTGAGAGTTTTCAAAGGACAAAATACTAAGGCGTCAGTTAAAACACATAATGCAAGTAAGGGGAGAGCAAATAAATAAGTACGGCTCAAGTAAGTCTCCTTAAATCAGATAAAACCATAGAGTTTAGCATGTCTCGCACGTACTGGTTTAGTCTTAAATTAAAGCGATAAACGGACTGGTTCAACACATATTTTTAGACAGGAAGTCCGCATTAGGCTCGCTCGAATGCAGTTGTCAAAAAACTAATCTAATTGATTAATTAACCCTTTGTCTATGTGTGGAATAGGACTAGCGATTTTGAAAAAAAGCAAACTGATTATAAAAGGTTACCAGTTATTATTAGAGTAAAATGAGTTTCAGAAAAGAATGTACTGTTTTGAAAAGGTTTAACAGAAAAGAAATGAATTTCAGAGAACTTGCAGACTGATTGAAAAAAAAAAGTTTCACGAATCTTATCAGAAAAGTGTGAGTTTCAGAAAAGTGCCGATTTATTTAGAAAAGGTTTGTCAATTTACGAGGTTCGGAAAAATGTAGAAGACAGCCAGCTTTACCAAAGTAAATACTAATTTCAGCGATTGGTAATGTTTTGAACGAATGAGACTGTTTAGATTCGAAGTTCCTATAGGCATGCTTTCTATGAGTTAACTGATTCTAACACTTTTTCAACATTAATAGAAGCCTGATGAACAATGATACCTATATGCCATTTTATTGTTAAACCTAACTATTTGCCTAACGACGTTATTATATGCAGAAATGCAAGCCCCTATAGGCATGGTGTCTATATGCTTAGTTGCAGAAAATTAGAAGTTAATCCCTATAGACATGCTTTCTACATGTGAAGTTGCACATATCAGAAATTAAATCATATAGTCGTGGTTTCTACCCTTTGTGCATAAAAGTAACCCCCTCCCCCCCTCCCTTTTTCACTAAATCCCCATGAGTTTATATAAATTATTACAGACTAGTAAAATAAGACTGAAATTAAAAGTACATCAGAAACTATCAGCTACATCTGAGTAGCCCAATTCAGACTTAGTATCTAACCATATGATATTGAACCACTTCCGAGATCAATATTTCCAAAGCCTTATCTTATCTAGGGTGTTTCAGAGATCCAAGAAGTTTCAGGAACTCCAAGCAGTGCTTACACCCAAGATATTAATCAGAATGAGTTATAGTGTAGTATGGAAGAGCCAACCCTCAAGTGTCCAAGTTCAAAGGGAGCTCAGGGATCCCAAGGCAAGGCTCACAAGACAAGGGCAGAACTTAAGTTCTAAGAATGAGTGTAAATGCAATAGGGGGGGGGGTTAAGGAGTGCCAAGAAAGGCCGGTGTTCATGCCCAGCCATAAGGTAGACTGGCATACCCCTGACCAGCCCTTTCAGCCAACAAGTAAGAGTATGGACCTATTTAAGGTCAGAATATGGTCTGGACAGTGATTAGGGCACTGCCAGACCAAAGTCTCAAACTCAGCAACATAGAAAGAAAAATGGGGATGGGAATTGAGAGAGTTTAGGATTCGGGGAGTCCAGTTCATGTCCATGAACAACAACATCAAATGTTGTCATGTTTTCTGAACCATAGCTCAAACATATAAAGGGAATTTGGGATAGGGATTCATGTAGGATCATAGCAAAGAAACAAACCAACTTGCAAAAAAAATTACATTATGGAAGCAGTAAACCAAACGAAGAATGGACTGAAGAATAAACACATAGGGGAGTGGCAGAAATTAACAAAAATGACATACCAGTTTTACGAAAAATAAGCAAAGAAGGCAGGATTCTTGCAAAGCAAAGACACTATCAGAGAACCTTTATGCTTGTGAGTTCAGGGAACTCGAATGTTTTTTTTAAATGCTAAGTGTATTTAAGAGTAAGAAGTAGTCAGATTGATTGTGTCAAAGTTGACTCTGTGAAGTACAAAAAGGGCAGCCCTTTTTATAGTGTAGATAAACAAACAAGAATGGTAAGAAAACCTTTTAAAATCAGTCTCAAATATTCTCCCTTTAGTCAAGGGATTTAATTTCAAACAGAAAAGTGTAAACAAGGAAAGGAAATTTGAGTAAAATCCTTCACAGTAGCATAAGAAGGGAAAATACATGAGGTATATATAAGGAAAAGTTTCAATAGTACTTGATTTGTAAAGAGAAAGGAAAGGGAATCAATCAAACAATTAACAAAATCAAAGAACCAAGTTTTAAATTGAATGAACCAAACCAGAAATAGGTAAACAGGGCTTAACCAAAGAAAATCAGTGGCAATCAGTCAAGACCTTATCAAAGGGATCCAAAATCAATCAATCAATCACCAAAAACCTAGAAAGAGGAGTTTCTCGCATATAAAGCAAACAATTCAAACAGAAGAGTCTAACATTGAAGTGTTTGGAATCATAAACAAAAGAATACGAGTTCAACCAGAGACTCATAGTGAGTCTGAAGGTACAGGGTTCCCAAAGTGGGATCCTAATTCAATTTACCAAGAAAATCCCCAAATTCTAGGGTTTCCCCATCGAATAAAACATAGAAACGAGAAGGCAAGTAAATAGACTCAAGGAGTCTCATGAGAATCAGGCAAATACAATAGCAGGCTTGAAACAATCAAAGAAAGAAAACCACTTTAAGGCATGAAGAACATGTTCAGAAAACTACGGAACTTAAGAAAGAATGCGGGTTTAAACAGAACAGACGAAACATGCCTAACAAGAACACGAACATAGTTCAGAAAATCAAATCAAGAAACTCAGTAGTAAATACGCAGGTAGAAGAGTGAGAAAAATAGACTAATCATGTCAGCATACATATAAAAGTAAAAAGATAATACATGCGTAATAGAGGAGGAAAATATACAAGCATAATACATACAAACAACTAAAAGAAAAGAACAACAAGAATCGAAAGACTTTCAGAAACCCTAATTTGAAAAACCAACGATTTTGAAAAGGAAATTTGGGGAAAACACTCAAAACGTCAAATATAGCATAGGTTAAACACGCATCTAGGCAAATAAACGAAGAAAGAACCTTGAATAGTTTAGGGTTTCTGAGAAACCCTAGAAAATGAGAAAGGCTTGGAAGGAGAAGATCAGATCTTGAGTTGAAATGGTCAGGAATCAAGCTTCCAGTGCTTGAATACGCCAGAACGTGGCCGGAAAACCACGAATCTACGGATCTGGGAGAGTTTTGAAAGAGGACCATCGAGGTCAAGCCTCCAAACTTTGAGTAGCTTAGGCTCAGGGGTGATAGAGGGTGAGCACAGGCCATCCATGGCTGGAGGCACCATGGATTCCGGTGGGAATGAGGCGAGATACGGTGAGAGGCGATTAGAGTTAGAGAGAGGTTAGAGAGCATTTCAGAGACGAAAAGTTTCAAGGGCGGCGCCCTTGTGCAAATGAACTAGGGTTAGAGGGGTTGGGTGATTAAAAAAGGAAAGGAAGGATATTGGTCGTTGATCAAAATGATCAACGGCTTAGATTTAAAAGAAACCCGGGCGGGTTTAGCAACTGGGTCGTGGGTTGGATATTGGGTTGTTTAATTTGGGCAGAATTGGGCCAAATTGGGGGCTAAAATTGAAAGGAAGAAGGGGTGTTATTGAAATAGCAATAGGCTAAGTGTTAAATAGCCAAATTTTCCTTTTATTTATTTTAGAAAATAGTAATAATGATTTTAAAAGCAAATTAAAAAATACTGAGCAAAAAAATACTATATAAATGTTAATTTAAAAATACTGAAAATAATTTTATAATTATAAAATGCTATTAATCATAAAATAAGCTATAATTGCAATTACATGCAATTTAACTTTAAAAATACCAAATAAATTTGTAAAAATTTAGAAAAATCACCTTAATTATATTTTGGTGTAAATATGAGAAGAGAATAAATTACTCATCAAAAAAAATTATAATTTTGGGAGTAACTATTGATTTTATGTTGTTAAAAAATAGACAATAAATTGATTTAAAAACTTTAGAAAAAGTAGGGAAAATGCCAAAAACTTAGCTATGCTTATATATACCTATATATGCTATTTTGAGGATATTTTGAATATATGAAATGTATAGGAAAAAATTGGGTATCAACAGTTGCCCCTCTTTATCCGGGGAGGATGAAAGAGTTGCCGGGTAAAGATATGATGGCCAATTTTTATCGGAAGCGGCGATTTGAAAAGAAAATTTGACCGAGCCCTAGTTTCTGAGCTACCTACATATCCCTGGTTTTACATGAATCAGGCCATATATAGTTCAGGAACCATTGATGGAATGTGCCGATGGAGATTTGAAAGAGACGGACACGATGTTTATGTGGCAAGAGGTATTTGAAGTCTAATAGGCTGCGTGAACTGGAGTGGGATTTCTCCTGCTGAGACGGCCATTGCTAGCCGGTGTACCTGCAAGTGAGCAATACGGGTGTATATTGTGCATAAACTTAAACGTCATGCAAGTTCTCGTTGGACCATGAATGTTGTCTTTGGACGGTTGGGATGACGTCCTGGGCCATGAAGCGCGCAAGTAAAGATTCACAGGCCATGAAATGTTGTTCTCGGGCTATGAGGATGGTGCCTCCGAACCATGACGCCTTTGAATTGGTTGGCGATCTTTCAGCCCATGAAATGCAAAAAGGGTGGCGATCTTTCAGCCCATACGAGAAATGGCGGTATTTCAGCCGGTGCAGAATTTAAATGAAGGTGGCGATATTGCAGTCATGCGAGAAAAATAAAGAGGCAGTGTTTCAGCTATGCAAGATGCGGATGGAGACAGTGCTTAGTCTCGGAAGGCGGATAAGTAGCCTTATGCAGAAATGCAGATGGAGGTAGAGCTTAACCTCGGAAGGCAGATGAATAGCCTTATGCAAATGATGCAGATGGAGACAGAGCTTAGTCTCAAAAGGCAGAAGAGTAGCCTTATGCAAATGATGCAGATGGAGACAGGGCTTAGCCTCGAAAGGCAAAAGAGTAGCCTTATGCAGAAATGTAGGTGGAGGTAGAGCTTAACATCGGAAGGCAGATGAGTAGCCTTATGCAAATGATGCAGATGGAGACAGAGCTCAGTCTCGAAAGGCAGAAGAGTAGCCTTATGCAGAAATACGGATGGAGGTAGAGCTTAACCTCGGAAGGCAGATGAGTAGACTTATGCAAATGATGCAGATGGATACAGAGCCTAGTCTCAAAAGGCAGAAGAGTAGCCTTATGCAAATGATGCAGATGGAGACAGGGCTTAGTCTCAAAAGGCGGAAGAGTAGCCTTATGTAGAAATGCGGATGGAGGTAGAGCTTAACCTCAGAAGGCAGATAAATAGCCTTATGCAAATGATGCAGATGGAGGTAGAGCTTAACCTCGGATGGCAGATGAGTAGCCTTATGCAAATGATACAGATGGAGACAGTGCTTAGTCTCGAAAGGCAGAAGAGTAGCCTTATGCAATACAAGAATGTAAAAGGACGGATAGTAGTAAGATCTCTTAGCTGATAGCTGATTACGATATCGTGACTGCTGGGAATGTTGTGTACGGATAGCAATTGAGAATAAATGATGATTCTGAAAAGTTGCATTGTTGGGAAAGTATGCGTGCATAAATATACCCGACGATATTGCGAGTCGAGTGCCTGCATCCAAAGAAAAATCATGAGTTCTTTAAGGGGAAAGGTTAGTTCATTTTTCCCTGGCTTCTGGCATTGTGTATCATTGGGGTAGCGTCACTAACCAGTAGCAATTCGAAAATAGTTATGCATGATTTAGTAAATATAACATAAGTATACAATCGAAAATAGTTTTCTTTAGATGAACCGACGACTGCGACGTGTTTCAAGACATTGCAACCTCTCTCGCTCCGGAATTTTGAGGGTCCTCCTCAAAATTCTGCCCCAGTTTACTGGGCTGGCACTTCTGACGGCTGAACTGAACCGCTAAAAAATCAACTTCAGAATTTTGAGGGTCCTCCTCAAAATTCTGCCCCAGTTTATTAGGGTGGCATTCCTAGCAATGAATGGCTGAAAACCAACTTCGGAATTTTGAGGTTCCTCCTCAAAATTGTGCCCTAGTTCCAATAGCAGGGGAAATGAAATTTTTATTAAATTGTGACCGAACCCATAGGGCTGCCTACGTATCCCCCTCTTAAACGGGAATCAGGTCAGGCGTAGTTCAAATTACATCATAAAGGGAATTGTAAATGATTACACATAGTATCGTTTTACTGCGTCTGAATTGATTGGCTTCGGCCAGACTTCTCCGTCCATCTCTGGAAGAATAAGGGCTCCTTCAATTAGAACTCGGTGAACCATGTACGGACCTTGCCAGTTGGGAGAGAATTTCCCCTTGGCTTCATCTTGATGTGGGAATATTTTCTTCAACACCAGCTACCCCGGTGTAAACTTCCTTGGCTTAACTCTTTTGTTGAAGGCTCTGGACATTCTGTTCTGATACAACTAACCGTGGCAAACTGCATTCATCCTTTTCCCATCTATAAGGGCTAACTGCTCGTAGCGACCTTTTACCCATTCTGCGTCATCCAACTCTGCTTCTTGTATGATCCTCAATAAGGGAATTTCTACCTCGGTGGGGATGACCGCCTCTGTACCATAAACCAGCATGTAGGGAGTTGCTCCGGTCGACGTGCGGACTGTGGTGCGATATCCCAATAAGACAAATGATAATCTCTCATGCCATTGTTTGTGCCTTTCGATCATCTTCCTTAGTATCTTCTTGATATTCTTGTTGGTTGCCTCTACAGCTCCATTCATCTGAGGCTTGTAGGCTGTAGAGTTCTTGTTTTTTATCTTGAATGTTTCACACATTGCTTTCATCAAGTCGCTGTTAATATTGGAACCATTATCAGTGATGATTGATTCTGTAATTTTAAACCGACAAACAATGTGGTCGCGGACGAAATCTGTCACAACTTTCTTAGTTACAGCCTTGTATGATGCTGCTTCGACCCATTTGGTTAAATAATCAATTGCCACTAGAATGAACCTATGCCCGTTTGATGCAGCGGGCTCGATAGGTCCGATAACATCCATCCCCAAGCGGCGAATGGCCATGGTGAGCTTGTTGCAGTAAGTTCGTTTGGAGGCACCTTTATCATATCTGTATGTATCTGACAGCGATGGCATTTGCCAACATACTGGATACAGTCTGTTTCCATAGTCATCCAAAAATACCCTACTCGGAATATCTTCTTTTCTAAGGCAAAACCATTCATGTATGGCTCGCACGTCCCTGCGTGCACTTCGTCCAATAGTCTGGATGCTTCTTTTGCTTCGACACACCTTAGTAAACCCAAATCGGGAGTCCTCCTGTACAGGATTCCTTCGCTGCGAAAGAAGTTGTTAGATAACCTCCGAAGTGTGCGCTTCTGAGTAGCGCTGGCAAGTTCTGGATATTTTTCTGTTGTCAAGTACTCCTTGATGTCATGGAACCATGGTCTTTTGTCTGCTTCTTCCTCAACGTGAGCATAATAAACAGGCTGATCATAAATCTTTACTGGGATGGGATCAATAAAATTCATGTTTGGATGATGTATCATGGATGATAAAGTAGCTAATGCATCAGCGAACTAATTCTGGACCCTGGGGATGTGCTAAAATTCTGTCTTTGTGAATCTTTTTCTCAACTCCTGTATGTGATGCAAGTAGGGGAGTATATTAGTGTTCTTGGTTGCCCATTCTTCTCGAACCTGATGTATGAGCAAGTCTGAATCCCTGACCACTAGCAACTCCTGAATGTTCATATCAATGGCCATCTTGAGCCCCAAGATGCAGGCTTCATATTCGGCCATATTATTGGTGCAAGGGAATCTGAGCTTGGTGGATACCGGGTAATGCTGGCTGGTTTCTGATACTAGGACTGCTCCTATGCCCACTCCTTTGAAATTTGCGGCTCCGTCGAAAAACCTTCTCCAGCCATCATAGGATTCCGGAATATCTTCTCCTATGAAAGACACCTCTTCATCAGGAAAATATGTTTTTAGCAGTTCGTATTCTCCGCACACAGGATTGTCGGCGAGATGATCTGCTAAGGCTTGTCCTTTGATTGCCTTCTGAGTCACGTAAATAATGTCGAATTCACTTAGCAGGATTTGCCACTTGGCGAGCTTGCCAGTGGGCATGGGTTTCTGGAAGATATACTTTAGCGGTTCCATTCTTGATATGAGATAAGTAGTGTAGGCACAGAAATAATGCCTCAATTTCTGAGCTACCCAAGTCAGAGCACAGCAAGTGCGCTCTAAAACAGAATACTGGGCCTCGTACGGGGTGAACTTCTTACTGAGATAGTAGATAGCTTGCTCCTTTCTCCCCGTTTCATCATGTTGTCCCAGAACATAACCGAATGCTCCATCCAATACCACAAGGTAAAGCAATAGGGGTCTTCCTAGTTCAGGCGGAACCAAAACTGGCGGCGTTGACAGGTATTCCTTGATTCTGTCAAAGGCTTTCTGACAATCATCAGTCCACTTGGTAGCAGCATCCTTTTTCAACATTTTAAAGATGGGTTCACAAATGACCGTGGACTGAGCTATGAATCGGCTAATATAGTTGAGTCTTCCCAAGAAACTCATCACGTCCTTCTTGCTCTTTGGCGGTGGCAGTTCTTGAATGGCTTTGACTTTTGATGGATCCAATTTTATCCCTCGATGACTTACGATGAATCCCATTAATTTTCCAGCAGGAACCCCGAATGCACATTTGGTGGGATTCCATTTCAGATTGTACCCCCTTAGTCTGTTGAAGAACTTTATCAGATCTTCCATATGATCAGTGGCTTTCTTGGATTTGATGATGACGTCTTCTACATACACCTTGATCTCCTTATGTATCATGTCGTAAAATATAGTAGTCATGGCTCTCATATAGGTGGCCCCAGCATTCTTCAAACCAAATGGCATCATTTGATAATAGTACATTCCCCACGGCGTGATGAAAGCCATTTTCTTTGCATTTTCCGCATCCATCCATATCTGATGATACCCAGCAAAACAATCAATAAAAGACTACAACTCATGCTTGGTGTAGTTGTCGATAAGAATGTGTATGTTCGATAAGGGGAAGTCATCTTTGGGACTGACCCGGTTAAGATCCCGGTAGTCGACATAGACTCTAACCTTCCCATCCTTCTTTGGTACCGGCACAATGTTGGCTAACCATGTTGGATATTCCACTATCCTGAGAACCTTGGCTTTGACCTGCTTGGTAACCTCTTCTTTGATTTTCAAACTCATGTCGGGTTTGGATTTCTTGAGCTTCTGCTTCACCAGCGGACATGTTGGGTCTATTGGAAATTTGTGAGCCACAATGGATGTACTGAGACCAGTCATATCATTGTACGACCAGGAAAATATGTCCTCGTATTCCCTTAAGAACTCCACGTACTCCTTCTTTACTAATGGCGACAGGTGAGCACTGATGCGTGTCTCTTTGACATTTTCTGTATCTTCCAAATTAGCGACCTCAATTTCGTCCAAGTTAGACTTAGGCCTATTCTCAAAATTCTCAACCTCTCTGATGACCTCTTCTGGTATATCATCCTCTTCTGAATCTATATTCTCTTGTTGCGTTGTTTCGTTGCAAGTCACAATCGTTGGTTCATCGTCAAAGTAAATAATAGTAATGTTGTGTAAATAGAGTAAATGATAGAGAAAATAATAAGAGTGAGATATATGATAAACTTAAATGTTTTGATTAAATTCATAATTTTTTGGAACATCAGAGCTCTTTTCAAAATTAAAGACAATGCGGAAAGAAAATCGGCTAGTAAAAAGTAAAATAAGATGCATGGTGCTTTTGTTTAGACTTGATACCCCGAAGCTTTCTAGGACCTGGTGGTTCTGATTGACCAATTGTTGGGGCGTTCTCCTCGGTTCACAGCTTGTATGGAAGGGCCTTCCTCCCCTTCCTCCTCGAAAAGAACACAGCAGTCCATATCATCATCCTCCAGAAACAGATTCTTCATGGCTGCCAATGCTTCATCTTCCTCTGACCCATATACAGTATCTGCCGGTTGGAAAGTTTGCTCCAGGCGAGGTATTGGATGCTCCAGTGGATAGTAAGGTCCGCGCCATGGTGGCGACCAGTCATCGAACTCCTTCCAAGTGTATTCATACCCCAAACCAAATGTAGTACCGTGTTTCTTCAGCTTGATGGGTTTGGTGATTCCCTGGAGGTTTTTGCCGAGTCCCTTTCCAAGTTCATACCAACACAAATTTAGGATACTTTCAATCTTGTTATCCCACCATTTATCCTTGTCTACAGCGTTGACCCTTTCAATGTGGTGGTATGTTTCTCTGCCTATTCTCCTTTGGCCTCCAATCATCGGGATGGTCTGGCGACTATATATGGGGTTGCTACCATCGCCATGAATAATCACCTCTTAGTGATTCCATTCGAACTTCACTGCCTGATGTAGGGTTGATGCTACGGCTCCAGCGGCATGGATCCATGGTCGTCCTAACAACAAGTTGTAGGATGTCGGGACGTCTATTACTTGAAAGTCAACGTTGAACCTAGTTGGCCCCCATCTGCAGACATAGACTAATTTCTCCAATAGTAGACCTTTGGGACCCATCGAAGGCTTTGACATTGATGGCTCCATCTTTGATCTCGTGCAGGCTCTTTTCCAATGTTCTGAGAGTTATCAACGGACAGATGTTGAGGCTGGATCTTCCGTCGATCAGGACTCTACTAATGAAATAATCCTCGCATTGCACGGTGATGTGCAGTGCCTTGTTATGAATCAACCCTTCCGGTGGTAGCTCATCTTCCTGGAAGGTGATTTTGTGGCTCTCCAGTACTTGCCCTACCATATTTGCCATTTCACCTCCAGTTATGCTGCTGGGCACATAAGCTTCGCTCAGTATCTTCATTAAAGCATTTTTGTGTGCGTCAGAGCTCTACAAAAGAGCTAGGATGGAGATCTGCGCTAGTGTTTTATTCAACTGCTCAACGATCGAGTACTTCTTAGCTTGTATTTTCCTCTAAAGATCATCGAGCCCAGTTTCAATAGGTCGTCCAGAGGCTTGTTTGCTGGACTCAGCTAGGT
This sequence comes from Nicotiana glauca, assembly GCA_026770625.1. Classification (NCBI taxonomy): domain Eukaryota; kingdom Viridiplantae; phylum Streptophyta; class Magnoliopsida; order Solanales; family Solanaceae; genus Nicotiana; species Nicotiana glauca. Next base: position 92,212 of record MU701311.1, on the reverse strand, counting down.
GTTATGGAGTGTAAACCCTGTCTGTTCTGGTCATACCCTGTGCAGCAATTGCTTTTCCAGTTTTGGCCTTTCCTCTCCTCCTAGCTTCAGTTGTGTAATCCCATGCTATGGCATTTGAGTGGAATGGTGTTATGTCCGACATTGCTACAGGAATAGGCACCCTTGGTGGTAACACATCAACTTCAAAGGGTGCAGGTGCTTTTAGAACTCCAAACTCAACCTCAATTGGTCTGGTGCCTTTGCAGAAGAAGGTGCTTCAAATTCGAGAGGTATAGACATGTTTACTTCATCGTCCCTGGAGGATTGATTCGGCACAACAATTGGGTTAAGTGTTACCACTGGTTTCTTTGGCTCATCACCCTCAGCAATCAATCCTATCGACCCCTTGGGGTCCCAGTCATCTTTGATCTCGATCATGTGAATGTCTCCACCTTTGTGGTCAGGCAGAGGGTTATTGAGAACATTAGGAGTAGGCTCCTTTGCTACGATAACCTTATTGTCGATCATGGTTTGAATCTTGTCCTTCAATGAGCGGTATTCGTTAATGGTATGTCCCTTCATGCCAGAATGGTACGCACAGGTTTTGTTCGGGTTGACCCATTGGGAAGGATTTTCTGGAGTTATGGCTGGGATAGGGGTGATGTAACCAGCAGCTTTAAGTCTCTCGTACAACTGGTCAATTGATTCGGCAATGGCTGTGTATTGTCTAAGAGGTCTACGGTCAAAACTTGGCCTAGGTCTAGGGAAATTTTGGCGAGTGGGGGGTGATTGGTAGTGAGGGGGTTGGGTATTATAATCTTGGTAGACAGGTGCGGGTTGAGAGTATCTGGGTGAGGTGGGTTGATATGTGAGAGGTGGAGACGATTGGTAAACGGGTGGTGGATTTTGGTAAGAGGGTGCGGGTGCTTGGTAATTCGGGATAGGCTAATATGTGAGTGGAGGTGATGGGTAAGTGCGGTATTTCAGTGGTGATTTGGCTCCCCGTTCGACCATCACGACGCTCACATCCTTCTTCTTGGACGTGCCACCAGACTGTAAAGCCTTGTTGGTGGCCTGTAATGCTTTAAGATTAGTAACCATACTATTCTTAATGCCTTCCTCAATTCTTTCCCCCAGCTTGATGATATTGGAGAATTTCTGTCCTTCGATCAGCATCAACCTCTCGTAATATTGTGGATCCTGAGCTCGGACGAAGAATCTATTCATCTGTTCCTCATCTAAGGCCGGCCTGACCTTAGTAGCCTCTGATCTCTAAAGAGTAGCATACTCGCGGAATGTCTCGGTAGATTTCTTCTTCAAATTCTGGATGTAGAATACATCCGGTGCATTCTCTGTATTGAATCGGAACCTATCCATGAAATCTGACGCCATACCTAGCGAGCTTGTCCACTTCTTGGGGTTCTGGCTAATGTACCAAGATAAAGCATCCCTTTTTAGACTCCTCATAAAGAGCTTCATATGGGTTTTTGCATCTTTTCCGACTCCAACCAGTTTGTCGCAATATGTCCTCAAATGGACTCTGGGATCACCTGTGCCATCGAACATTTCGAACTTGGGAGGTTTGTACCCCTCCGGAAGTTCAACATCTGGCTGAATACAGAGGTCCCCGTAATTCAGTCCCTCAATACCTTTGTTTCCTTCCACGCCCTAGACTCGGCTGGTCAACTTCTTGAGTTCTGCGGTCAAGTTTCTGATAAGAGAGTATTTGTCATCAGACTCAGGTGCACTTGAGATTGGTCGAGTGTAGTAGGGTACAGTATCCACGTAGATGGGAGTGTTGTGGAGGTGGTCGTTTGTGGTGTTCAATGGTCCAGGAATGAGTAGTGGAGTGTTTTTCGGAGTGTGGCATGTGTTGCAGTGTTGAGCATGAGTGGGTTGTATCTGGGGTTGTGGGGTGTTCTGTGGAGGTGCGAGATTTTGGGTGGTGGGAAAATTGACATCAGGAGCGGTGAGAGACAATGATAGGTTCGCCAAATTCCGAACCTGTTCCAGTTCTTCTTGGAACTTCAATAATTTTTGCTCAAGTTGGGCAGCAGTTTCCTTAGCAACCGGGGTACCTTGAGGAATCTCAGTTCTTTCAATTTCCTTTCTGGCGCTTGAATCTCCCATTCTACCTTTGTTCTTGTTCCGGATAGGACTCGGAGGAGGAGGAGGTGGAGGGCCCTTAGATCTTGTGGAGTATGATGATGGTGCCAGAATGCACGGACTAACCTTTGGGGAGGGAAATAAAAACAAAATGTAATAAGTTCGTGCGGGTTATGAGAAGAATGTTGCAGTATTTAAACACATTATGCAAGAATATAAATCGCGTCCTAATTTGGGTGCCCCGTTGTGCCCGAGGTAGACCTAGCGACAAATTAATTTGGAGAACTTATAACGCTAAATTCCTCATTTTATTGATAAAAATAAGACGAATCCCAAAACAATGCTAAAATTGCATAAAGTAAAATATCACTACTAGTCATTGGCCTTATTACATTGATAACATGAAAAGGTAAATTCCCACCTACTTGATCCCAGAAGGACCTTCCCCAGGTTGAATGTTCTCGTTGATCATATCCTCCAGCTCACGCAGATTTTCCAGTAGAAATTCTTTTGCCAGGTGATCTCCTTCATTTCCCTTGGCATTCTGGCAGTCGGTGACTCTTTTCCTCACATTTCCTTCCAACTCCAGCAAACTGTATTCCATATATTCCAGCTTCTCACTAGCCTTGGTGACCCTCTCTTTCCATTCATTGATTTGGTCACTTGATGGGAGATTCCTCCACCAATTCAGCAAGAGTGAGGGTATGTTGACCATACCGAAGTTGGGAACTTTGTCATTCATTTCCTGCAAAACAAAAGGGTTAGACCCTTACCCCCGCCGGACTCGACTATTTGAACCAATAATTAGCATTAAAGCATTTAGATCTCCAAATAAATGCACAGAATATGGTGTTATCCATTTGGGTTTCAAGGAAACCCGGTGGACTTTGGACAAGGCTATCCTAATGAGTCATTATGTGGACAACTTAACCGACTCGGCTAGGTTTGACCATGATACATGTACAGTTTAAACGGAGTAAGGTTTCTATTGGGGTATTAGACAGGTACCCTTGAGCAGACAACTCAAGAGGGAAAGGCACGGAACCGTCGACTACACCGCTGATCGACTGGTTTTACCGCAAATATGCCTTTGCCAAATTTAAAGGGTGATAATATTGGAAGAGCGCAACCACTCAATATAAGCGTTGCTATGGTATTTTTTTGGCACGAGTGGAATATGATGTTGAAAATGTAATTTACAAGAATGAAACAAATTGACATGTATTTCTACGTTCATAAGATAAATGATTACAATAATTACTTGTAATTACAACAGTACTGAAATAAAGCAGTAAAGGAAAGCAGTTAAAGGAAAGAAAAGACATGAAGAGCCAAGTCAGTTTCATAGCGGAAGAATAAAAGACAGTAAATAAGGCAATTAATGAGATAATAAAGTCACAAGCAGCATGCAATGGTAAAAGCCTAAAGATTTCCCAGCAGAGTCGCCATGCTGTCGACGCCCCCTTTTTCCAAATGGAGTTCGAAATCGGGTATACGATATTTGGGAGGACAACTCTATTCCCTTGCGAGAATCGGGTTTTTGGAGTTTGGAGAGTCGCCACCTAATGATTATAGTGCATTAGGACACTATTAAGAAAGAATTTTGAGATGAAGAACCAGAGTCTGGGTAAGGACTAGAAATTATCTCGAGGGAAAGGTGGTCCTAAGTTTATAAATAATATGGATCAACCCACACAACACCCGGTAACCATTTATACACGTAGTGTTTTCGCGTGGTCATCATATCCATATTCTACCCTTCCCACCCCGTTAAGGTATTAAAGCGCGGAATGTCTCGTTACTTATTGCATGTTAGTACCCGTCCCAATACAATCAGTCCCGGAGGCATTTGGGACTATTAGTCCTAAAGGGAAAGGGGTTTGGGGCATTTTTAAAGGACAAAATACTAAGGCGTCAGTCAAAATACATAATGCAAGTAAGGGGAGAGCAAATAAACAAGTAAGGCTCAAGTAAGCCTCCTTAAATCAGATAAAACCATAGAGTTTAGCATGTCTCGCACGTACTGGTTTAGTCTTAAGTTAAAGCAATAAACGGACTGGTTCAACACATATTTTTAGACAGGAATTCCGCATTAGGCTCACACGACTGTAGTTGTCAAAAAACTAATCCAATTGATTAATTAACCCTTTGTCTATGTGTGGAATAAGACTAGTGATTTCAAAAAAAAAAAAGCAAACTGATTATAAAAGGTTACCAGTTGTTGTCAGAGTAAAATGAGTTTCAGAAAAGAATGTACTATTTTGAAAAGGTTTAACAGAAAAGAAATGAACTTCAGAGAACTTATAGACTGATTGAAAAAAAAAAGTTTCACGAATCTTATCAGAAAAGTGTGAGTTTCAGAAAAGTGTCGATTTATTTAAAAAAGGTTTGTCAATTTACGAGGTTCAGAAAAATGCAGAAGACTGCCAGCTTTACCAAAGTAAATACTAATTTCAGCGATTGGTATTGTTTTGAACGAATGAGACGGTTTAGATTCGAAGTTCCTATAGGCATGCTTTTTATGCTTTAATTGATTCTAACACTTTTTCAACGTTAATAGAAGCCAGATGAACATTGATACCTATATGCCATTTTATTATTAAACCTAACTGTTTGCCTAACGACGATATTATATGCAGAAATGCAAGCCCCTATAGGCGTGGTGTCTATATGCTTAGTTGTAGAAAATTAGAAGTTAATCCCTATAGACATGCTTTCTACATGTGAAGTTGCACAAATCAGAAATTAAATCCTATAGTCATGATTTCTACCCTTTGTGTATAAAAGTTACCGCCCTCCCTTTTTCACTAAATCCCCATGAGTTTATATAAATTATTACAGACTAGTAAAATAAGACTGAAATTAAAAGTACATCAAAAGCTATCAGCTACATCCGAGCAGCCCAATTCAGCTTAGTATCTAACCATATGAGATTGAACCACTTCCGAGATCAAGATTTCTAAAGCCTTCTCTTATCTAGGGTGTTTCAGAGATCCAATGAGTTTTAGGAAAAATAATGAAAGAAGGAAGGATTCTTGCAAAGCAAAGCCACAATCAGAGAACCTTTATGCTTCTAAGTTCAGGGAACTCGAATGTTTTTTTTTCTTAAATGCTAAGTGTATTTGAGAGTAAGAAGTAATCAGATTGATTGTGTCAAAGTCGACTCTGTGAAGTATAAAAAGGGCAGCCCCTTTTATAGTGTAGAGAAGCAAACAAGAAAGGTAAGAAAACCTTTTAAAATCAGTCTCAAATATTCTCCCTTTAGTCAAGGGATTTAATTTCAAACGGAAAAGTGTAAACAAGGAAAGGAAATTTGAGTAAAATCCTTCACAGTAGAATAAGAAGGGAAAATACATGAGGTATATTTAAAGAAAAGTTTCAATAGTACTTGATTTGTAAAGAGAAAGGAAATGGAATCAATCAAACAATTAACAAAATCAAAGAACCAGGTTTTAAATAGAATGAACCACACCAGAAATAGGTAAACACGGCTTAACCAAAGAAAATCAGTGGCAATCAATCAAGACCCTATCAAAGGGATCCAAAATCAATTAATCAATCACCAAAAACTTTGAAAGAGGAGTTTCTCGCATATAAAGCAAACAATTCAAACAGAAGAGTCTAACATTGAAGTGTTTGAAATCATAAACAAAAGAATATGAGTTCAGCCAGAGACTTATAGTGAGTGTGAAGGTACAAGGTTCCCAAAGTGGGACCCTAATTCAAGTTACCAAGAAAATCCCCAAATTCTAGGGTTTCCCCATCGAATCAAACACAGAAACGAGAAGTCAAGTGAATAGACTCAAGGAGTCTCATAAGAATCAGGCAAATACAATAGCAGGCTTGAAACAATCAAAGAAAGAAAACCACTTTAAGGCATGAAGAACATGTTCAGAAAACTTTGGAACTTAAGAAAGGATGCGGGTTTAGACAGAATAGACGAAACATGCCAAACAAGAACACGAACATAGTTCAGAAAAGCAAAACATCAAGAAACTCAGTAGTAAATACGCATGGTAGAAGAGTGAGAAAAACAGACTAATCATGTAAGCATACATATAAAAGTAAAAAGATAATACATGCGTAATAGAGGAGGAAAACATACTAGCATAATACAGACAAACATCTAAAAGAAAAGAACAACAAGAATTGAAAGACTTTCAGAAACCTAATTTGAAAAACCAACGATTTTGAAAAGGAAATTTGGGGAAAACACTCAAAACGACAAATATAGCATAGGTTCAACACAGATCTAGGCAAATAAATGAAGAAAGAACCTCGAATAGTTTAGGGTTTCTGAGAAACCCTAGAAAATGAGAAAGGCTTGGAAGGACAAGATCAGATCTTGAGTTGAAATGGTCAGGAATCAAGCTTCCAGTGCTTGAATACGCCGGAACGTGGCCGGAAAACCACGGATCTACGGATCTGGGACGGTTCTGAAAGAGGACCATCGAGGTCAAGCCTCCAAACTTTGAGTAGCTTAGGCTCAGGGGTGATAGAGGGTGAGCACAGGCCATCCATGGCTGGAGGCACCATGGTTTCCGGTGGGAATGAGGCGAGATATGGTGGGAGGCTATTAGGGTTAGAGAGAGGTTAGAGAGCGTTTCAGAGACGAGGGGTTTCAAGGGAGGCGTCTTTGTGCAAATGACCTAAGGTTAGAGGGGTTGGGTGATTAAAAAAGGAAAGGAAGGATATTGGCCGTTGATCAAAATGATCAACGGCTCAAATTTAAAAGAAAACCGGGCGGGGTTTAGCAACTGGGTCGTGGGTTGGATATTGGGTTGTTTAATTTGGGTGGAATTGGGCCAAATTGGGGGCTAAAATTGAAAGGGAGAAGGGTTGTTATTGAAATAGCAATAGGCTAAGTGTTAAATAGCCAAATTTTCCCTTTTTTTATTTTAGAAAATAGTAATAATGATTTTAAAAGAAATTAAAAAATACTGAGCAAACAAATACTATATAAATGTTAATTTAAAAATACTGAAAATAATTTTATAATTATAAAATTCTATTAATCATAAAATAAGCTATAATTTCAATTACATGCAATTTAACTTTAAAAATACCAAATAAATTTGTAAAAATTTACAAAAATCACCTTAATTATATTTTGATGTAAATATGAGAATAGAATAAATTACTCATCAAAAAAATAATAATTTTGGGAGTAACTATTGATTTTATGCTGTTAAAAAATAGACCATAAATTGATTTAAAAATATTAGAAAAAGTAGGAAAAATGCCAAAAGCTTAGCTATGCTTATATATGCTGTTTTGAGGATATTTTGAATATATGAAATGTATAGAGAAAAATTGGGTATCAACACCCACCGCCCACTTTTGCTCCACTTCTCTCATCTTCTCTCATTCTTCTTCATTCTTCTTCTTCCCAAAGCCCTTTTTCTTCCTTCTTCTTCTTCTTCCCAAAACCCACTCTCTCTTCGTTCTTCTTCTTCTTCCCATAACCCAAAACCCCCATTTTTTAATCCTTCTTCTTATTCCCTTCCTCCAACCAAACCCTATCTCTCTACAACCCCCACCAAAAATGCCCCTACCTCTCCACCACCCCCAGAATTTGTCCCAAAGACTCCGCAGTATTCTTTAAGTAAGTTGTTCTACTTTTTCTTGTGTTTTATGTACTTTGCATTATGTAGTGATTATTGTTTAGAATTCTTGATTTTGGTTGTAATGGGATTTTAGACTCCAAGTTTGGTGTTGTAGATGGTGTTTGGGGGTTAATTTGTGTAGATGTAGGGGTGTGTTCCTAGTTGACAATTTTTGTGTGGGGTGGGTGGTGGTAGCACTTAACTGTTATTAATTTGTGGAAGCTTGCGGGGGTCTTATATGGCGGAATTGTATCATTGATAGTGGTGGTGGGGGGGTAATAGTGGATGTTGTCCACTTTGGCACCATACTAGATGGTTATACTGGCCATGCTTGACAAAAAGGAAACTGTTTGGTGCCAGCGGGTGGCGAAGTCTGAGTACCCATCCGACTGGCACATGTTTGATTGCCCCTGACCGTTATGCTGAATTGATTGCAGGTACTATGGCCGAAAGAAGTGTAGGAACTCGGAAAGCACTTCCGAAGTGCCGACGTATAATGCCACCCGGTTCGCGTCCGAGGAGGCAGAGGACAGGTTTCATGTTAAAGCTACAAAAAGCTTTGTCCCTGAGATTGCTATTGACAGGGCTGCCCACCGTGTAAAAAAAACCGTACATGTACGAGGAAATCAGATGGAGGGGGGTGGAGTTCTTGTTTGAGGAACCTGAAACGGCCAACCCAATGATAGTCAGGGAGTTCTACACAAACTGCCCGGAACATATGTGTCGTTCTGTGGTTTTGTAGGGCAAAGTGGTAGATGCCTCACTACAGAAGATTCGCTAGGTCTTGCAGCTGCCTCCGTTAACTGGTGAAACTGATTATTACCACAATTCTCCAGGGGTCGATTGGGACACTCTGATTGAATCAATATGCTCAGGGGGACGGCCAGTTTGGATACAGGAGTACATGACCCTTCACTCCAAGTCATTCACATGGGAGGCTAAGTGCTGGTTCACCTTTATCTGCAGCAGGTTATTGCCCACGGGCAACACGTCAGATGTGAACAGCTTACGGGCTCTATTGGTTTGGTGCTTCATAACCAGGAAGGACGTTGATGTTGCTAAAATCATTGGAGATCAAATGATCCTCCGGTCACCTCTGATGACTAAGGGGTTTTACTTTTCCTCACTTGTGACGAGGTTATGTCTGCTGGCTGATGTCCCCGTCAGTCCTACGGATGGAACTTTTCCCACAAGAATAGCACTCATAGCTTCGAAGATCAAAGTGGGCAGAGATGCACCCACTCTCATTGAGCTTGACGACGATGATGACGTCCCAGCACCCATGGCACCACCCAGGAGATCTTATGATGCTGTCGGATCCTCTCGGCAACCCCAAACTGGGGCGGAGTTCTCTAGATCACACTCCAGCCGACCCAGATTGCCTTCTTTGGAGGAAGAGGTGGCAGAACTTCGCACCTCGGTGGATGGCCAGCATGTACGTTTGGATGCCATGTCTAGACGGCAAGCCAGGTCTGAGAACCGGATGATGGCTTGGTTGCGCTCTATAGGGAGGGCCTGTAAATTGGACCCCAACACCGTCTCTGACTCCGACTGATGACCAGGGAAGTTCTCTTACCCTTCTGCGCTTTCATTGTTTTATGACATGGGGGCATGCCATATTCTTTTTGTGTGGGGTGGGAGACTTGATTTAGTGTGTATATTGTTAGTGTATATATGCATTAATTATGTTGTAGTTTTTGTTTTTGTTTTTGTTTGTATTTATGTTAGACGTCACTGACTTGGCCCAATGACGGACACTTGTCGACGGGTTTCTTGGGGGCTAAGGTCGGATATTAAAAAAAAATTAGAAAAGGTAGGAGACTCTTCCTGATGATGGACCACTTAGACAGTATTCTTAAGAGAAGTAGTATAATCAAAAAAAAAGCCAAAAAGATTTTTTTTATTTTATTTTATTTTTAGGTAGTGTAGTAATTCCCCCTTGGTTTTTCTTTTGATCACGGTTCTTTTCCAAGGGCTTTTCTTGAACCGAGTTAGGTAGATTTTTTTTTATTTAAAATTTTTTTAGGGCCCTTAGGACTCTCTTGGGCTAAGATGGGTGAGGGCAAGAATGCATCCCGTGGTGTACATACCTGCAAATACTTAAAACGAACTTGAGGGTGCGACGTCTAGGCTCACGTGTAGACTCTTAATCTTATGCCTTAATTTTGCACACCTTGTCTTACTTGAGCGCTCACGTGAATGTGTTGACAAACTAATTCGGAATGAGTTACATGCCAAGTGTGTGAGGTAATACACGTATTCTATGCTTGCATGCGATACTTAGAACTTTCCCCCCGTGTGTGCAAAGCGAAATAGAAATTGTTTGGTCTTAGAGATGATTTAGGCATTTCTTTGTATAGACTATATAATCATGAATCCACCTGTACATATTACCACAGTTAATCTCTTTGAGCCTATAATCCTTTTTCTTTGGCAACCACATTACAAGCCTTACCCATTTGTTTGAATTAACCATCTATATGAACCTTTTCACCTCTCATGAGCACTTGAATTGTTATGAACCTTGTAAAAGTTAAAGTGTGGGGTGGTCGGTTTGGCTTTCGAGTGGAACTAATTGATTAAGGAGAAAGGTGCACTATTTTAAAAAAGGAAGAGCCACTTGAATTTTAAAAAAAAAACTCATCGATAAGTGGTGGCTCTTGACGCAAGTGTGCTAAAAGAAGAATGGGGTAGTTACATTGATGTGAAGGTGGAATTTTGGGGTGACAAAAGGATGAGGTTTAATTGATAAAATGTATGTATTAAAGTGCTTAGGGAGGTGTAGTCACTATCATATCTAAATGTATCCTACCCTTCCTGTAGCCTACATTACAACCAAATGAAGCCATATTGATCTTAGACTGAACAACTCGATTAATAGAGTATTACATTAAGGGCAAGCTGAGAGTGAGTGAATTCGTTCTATCTACAGTTCCTTGTTGTTGGATTTCATGTGTGTGGAACTTCTCTCAAAAATGTGATGTGAGGGCATTTAACTCAAGAAGAAAAAGCAAGTCTTCATTTCTGTTCAGAGTACATAGAGTAATCATGAGTGTGGCATGGTATTAGAGTATTCATCTGAGGTGTGGTTGTTGCACTGCTTAGGTTGTTCCTTCATAATGGCAGGTGTGATATAAACTGGGTAATGCATCAAACGATTAGGCCTAGAAGTGTGGTTCAACTTGCTCGAGGACGAGCAAAGATTTAAGTATGGGATGTTGATAATATGTGAATTAGACTATAATTAGGTCGTAAAGAACCACATTTTTGTATAGCTTTATGATAAAAAAAAAAATGATAATCAAATGCTCTGATTAGTGTTTTTCATGCTTTGTAGGCTATATCCAATAAAAGAAGTCTGTGGAGTACTTTTGGGATCAAATACGGAGAAAAGGAGGCCAATCATACAATACCCACAAAGTGCACCAAGCGAAGGGACAAAACCAGAACTGAAGCTGGCCTGCCGCTGTCCGGGCGTAACCGCGGTAGGACCGCAGTAGAACATTGCTGCAGATTCAGAGGACCATTCTGCCCGCGGTCCTGGCGTAACCGCGGTGGGACCGCGGCAGGACGCAGAAACTTCAGGGACCAAAGTGTCAAGTCGGGAAAACTTGGTGTAAAACCCTTATAAGATGTAGAAATTCGGCCACATTAGGGCAGGCTTGTTTTTTAGAATACTTTTGTAAGATATACAAGTGTGAGAGATCACCCAAAAAACATCATAGTTCTTTATCTTTTCTTTTTCTTGCTATTTTTTATTATGAATACTTTCGTAGTTTATCTTTACGTTGTTATGAGTAGCTGAATACTTTAGTCTAAGGTTTTGATGGAACCTATTGAAGGATGAACTTCTTGATTATGTTAATATAGTTTGCCAGTTAATCTCTATTTATTCAATTACGTATTTGTTATAGTTAATTGACAGGATCCTCAATTAGTTGTGCCTATGTAGTGTGCATAACTCGGAAGAGAGTGCATATTTAGGTAATTGTAGAACAACAACACTCACAAAGTATAAGAGGGATCTATAACTGCGGGTTTAAAGGCGGGATTAGGCATAACGAAGCCTTGAGTGCAATCTAGAGTGAGATGTAATAAATAAAGTCAGCTAGCGTATCTCGGGAGAGTGCGTCTAGTAAATTATTGTGATTACTCGGGAGAGATTTACGGTAAAAAGAGTGCTCATGATTGATAGAGATGGTTTGGTGAATCTATATGAAACATAACTGGAAGGGATTCCATCAATAGGGGAAATCACTACCTTAGAACCTTCTCGTTATTGTTTACAACCCAAGCATATTTAGTTTACAGTTGTTTATTTACTTTCAATGTCAGTATTAGAAATAACATCAACTATTGTTTACAACGTTTGGGGAAGTTGATTATAAAGAATTTAGTAAGTCCAATAAAAGTAATTGATAGATTAATTCTCTGTGGATTGACTCTGGGCATAAATACACAGGTTATATTTGCAACGTCCGCGTGTCCTTTTATAATGCATAGTTGGGCGTGATCAACTAGCTACGCGCTCTCACAGCCCGAAGAACTTGACTAATGGAACGTCTACCATTACCACGTATTCAAGAGGCAAAATACGCTAGCTTTTTTCTAATAGCTAGGTAAGGAGGGTTGGCCTCTATTATAAATAGTGTCTACCCATCACAGGCCAATAGTTATTGGACCTCACTTATCCACACAATATTTAATATTAAGCCTTTTATTTATCCACCACTTGGGCCACGTCACTATCCTTTCAGGCTACAACCAATTAACGTAACCAATTAACGTAAGTACAAATTACAACACTTTATTCTTAAAGGAATTGACAACTTTGTTAGTCTTACTTATGCATATTCTTAAAGCATGTTTATTATACATCTTTTTTTCAAGGAAAACTTGCACACAACTAAGAAAGCTTCATAAATCAGTTCTAAAGAACCAGGAAATTTCTTAAGTTACAACTCATAGAGGAGTCACACAATGTAATTAAAACATCAAACATATTTACATTTCTAGAGCAAAGAGACCACTACAGGGAAATTTTAGCATCTACTACTAAACTATAGGGACATTTAGTTTATCAAGGATGAAACTGAGAGCTCGCGAACCTGCCAAATTACTGAAGTCCGAGTCTAAAAGATCAAGCTGTGGATAGAACAGAACACTCATAAATTTCATATGGCTGCAGCCTACTAGAAGTAGCTTTGACAGTTTGTTCTGAAGCACCAAAACACAAGTATTGGTTCACCAAACTTTTGTTTCCTGTCATTTGTTTGAACGTCGAATCTGATGATTTAGCTCGTACGTGGTTAGAACAAGAAGCTCTAGCAAGCGCATTCTCAATATGGATGGCTTTTTGTTGATCCAAAGAAGTATGTGAAGATATTGACGAAACTGAGAATGAACTAGAGCAAGATGATCTGCGACGGACACCAAGATGTGGTATAGCCAGCATAACACCATTTACTAGCCCCGAAGCAAGTTTCTTTTTTGCTGTTGGACTTGGAACGTTACTCCTAACAGAGAGTGTCCGTTTGTTGTTTGGAAGAGCAGAAGGCTTGGAAAATCTTTGTCGAAGAGGAACGGGTGCTGCTTCTGCATTTCTAGCAGAATTATGATCCACAAATCTCTTGCCTCCTTTCCTTATTTTTGGCCAATGGAAAAAGCGTTTCAGCCTTTGTGCAGCATTATTTGCAGAACTAGGTTTACTCCCATTTCTAGGACAACTTTCAGTAGTCACATTGTGTTGACTTTGTTCAGTTGGGATGCTCAGATCTGAGCTTTCATAGCCATCGCGTTCAATCCCCGTGTATAAGAATATTTCAGTGTCAGATAGCCTGAATGAAGTGCCTGGACTGCTACCTATGTTTTGCATTTTTAACTGTGATGCTACGACTCTCCTTGCTGAATAATCGTGATGACTTAAAATTCCTCCAGCTGAGATCAACTGTTTCGTAAGGAGTTCTGATGAAGCAGAACATGGCCGTTGCCTGAGGATATCAAGTGGTGTCATTCCATCCTTATCGCGAGTGTTGACATTAACAGCAGGGACAGCCATTAGTAATTCCACAAGTTCAGAATGAATGTTTCCAGTGACAGCCAAATGAAGCGCGGTTCTACCATCACTATTTTCAGCGTTAACAATCTCTTCAATGTTGAAAAACTTCCCACAAACTAACTGCTTCATGAGCTGGATTTGATGGTCCAATCTACGGAAACAAGGAGTTTCAAAACCAGTAATTGCGACATGGAGAAATGTTTCGCCAGCATTGTTTCTTAAACAGATCAACGAGGGCAATGCAACAATTAAAGCTTCAACAACAGCTAATTGGCCTCTAGAAGCAGCAATATGTAATGCGGTGTTGCCTTGATTGTCTGTGGAGTTGATAATATCAAAACTTTTTATAAGATGTTTGACAACCTGCATACATGAACAGACTGAATTAAGGCACTGAGAAATATTAACCTAATTGCTAACATTAATATTAGCTCTTTCAAATACACAAGATATCCTGATCACATCAATTACAACATCAAAGCTTGTTCTGAAGGTATTTTCCAACATGAGAAACATAGAGGAGCCATGGTGGTCTCCCCCCCCCCCCCC
>MU701311.1:53156-77423 GCA_026770625.1 Nicotiana glauca | reverse complement strand
CCCGACTGTCCGGATTCCACGAGTGAATCGAAAGTTGGATTTACATTGAATCTCACCCAAATCACCCCATCTATCCTCCTGAGGAGGAGTTTGGTTTCAAACTCCTGGTTCGAACGGGGAGGAGTACGCCATGCTAATGTGCCTTGGATGATCCACATCTCAGGACAGAGTACTTGGTTGTATGGAAGGGGTTGCTGGCGAGAGAAGCTACTTGGGAGAAAGAAAGAGACTTGTTGTTGCAATTCCGAGACCAAGTCCAAGCATACTTGGGGAGTACTTGCACCGAGGACATTGCACCAAATGAGAAGTAAACCATTTATTATTATCCAAAAATTCAACTCATCGTTTTACGGTTTTAACGACGTAAGTAAACACTGACCAATTGCAAACATCAGCGTAAAGAAAAGTTAATTTGCTCACCATATAAAAATGTGAATCACTATGTAGACAAAACCCTCTTAAATTGCAAGTCAATTACATAATTGATCATATCAGTTTGATATATCGCGGCTTGAATTGGAAATCACAATCTAGGGAAATCTGATACACAGATTTCTGAACAGGAGTACTTTCTAAAGTAGACTATTAACTAATCAAGACTCTATGAAGCAGTAAGGCAAAACAGATGATTGTCAAAGTTCTACAACATTCTACTAACATACAGTATAACATTATAAGAATAGTTTTCTAATGTCAAAACCTCAAATTAAGAATGACTCCATAAAGCGGCTAGAACAAGAGCCTCATACGATCAATGGTAGAAAGTTGTACTAAGCAGTTATCTTCTCATACATATAATGAACATATAATGCAAAATGCTGAAATTAATACACAACGAAAGCAAGTTATACCTCAACTTGGCCCTTTCCAGCAGCTGCATGCAAAGGCGTCGCGCCCTGTATATCTCTATAAGTCAAAATATCATCACAACAATCAGCAAGAAGCTCCTTTAGTACCTGCAAATTACCTCCTCTAGCAGCTGCATGAATTCCTCTATTCACCATTTCCCATTTATAAGCAGATGGAACCTCACCAATATGTGTATTATCCAACTCTCCCCCATAATCACGCGCCAAAAACCTCGGTGATACAGCAAAATCAAACAGAACCCTAAAAAGATCACAACTTTTACTCCTAGCAGCAGCATATAATATATCAGTAACACCATATTCACCTTCTCCAAAAACCAAAAGTGAGTTCCTTTCTAACAATTCTTGAACAAAACCCAAGTCTCCAGCAGAAGCAGCAGTATATAAAAGCCATCCACCATATCCTGCTTTAAGTAAGGAATTTTTCCCTTTCTTAGTATCACATTCAAGCATCAATTTTCTTGCAACTTGTGACCGGCATCTCGCCACGTCATCAAACTGTTCTTCATCATCCCAAACAGACTCGAGCCTTCTAATCCTACGTAGTGAAGTGAGCTTAATAAGATGATTACCATCTATTCTAAGAAGCTCACGGACCATCTCATAATGACCATTAGCTGCTGCATAATCAATTGGTGAAGCATACCACCATTGATCCCCTGTACTCTCCCAACGAAGAGGAAAATATGTTGGAGGCATTTTAAACAAACTGTTTTTCAATATACAGAGAGAACTTGAGCCACAAAGATTAAATTTTTCTAAGTGAAAATTGTCCAAGATTGCTCTTTTCAACAGCTTCAAGAGGGAAATTTAAAGATTCTGCAACAAGAAAACTTAACAGTTAACTATCACAAAGAGAGAGGAATGAAAGACATAAAGGAATTTGACCCACAAAGCAACAATTATGAGAGTAAGACCATATTGAAAAAGCGCAACACTGATGCACTAAGCTTCCGCTGTGCGTGGGTTCGGGAAAGGCAAGAGACTGTTTTCACGGCTTAAACCGTTAACTCCTGGTGACATGATCACAGAACAATAATTTTACCAAGTCATATGACCATACTGAGATACAAGCAACAAAAATGTATTCAAGAAAAGACCCAATGGAGGAAATGAGTTATCTTTAAGCTTTAGAGTACACACAATGATCAAATAATTGGCTACAAAATAGTTGAATTACCTCCAAGTATACGAATTCTAACTAAAAAATCCAAGAAAATGGTACAAAAATGTGAAGAATGACAGGAGAAACACATGGAAAAGAATCATTTAGTTATAAAAAAGAGAAGACGAAAACCAGAAAAAGTTTGATATATGAGAGAGAAGAAAGATTGAGACCATCATTAGTCTAAAAATTGGTGTGTGCTCTACCACTAAGAAATGTTCATAGGTAATTTTTTCTCACATAATTAAGAGAATAATTCATAGTAGAAGAGAATCAAGATTGAACAAAGTTATTGGAAGTGCAAAGAGTAAATACGTACCAATTCATGAAAAGGAGGAGGGATTCTCATAGAAATATGGAATAGTGAAGTGCACGCGAATGCAAGAGTTAGGTGAAGGAAAAGTATTTATCTAGGCCAATTTTTGTATCTAATCAAATAATTTATATTAAAGGTCTTAAATAAAATTATTTACTGACATATTTTATACAGTATTTATTAATTTGATACAAATATTGAATGGTATAGCTATTTTAAAAAAGGCTGTTGTTTTTTTTATTTTGATTTTTTATTTTATATTCGTTGTTTGCATTAAAGTCCGACTATACTGGATTCGTATATATAGGATGTCATTCGAAAAATAGCACTATCTACCAAAATAATTTCTAGATTCGAACTGGATACCTCTAGTATGAAGAGCAGCCCATCTTTTTGGCGGTGAAAAGACTGCTAATTCAGAAGTGAAAGAAGGCGCCAAAACTGATTTCGCAGAACCATGGTAAATTGGTACTTAATTAATATTACCAATCATGCCCCATTTTTATTTTTTACTTATTTTCTTCATCTCGGTAATAATTTTATGGAGTGCAGAATTGCATGTAATTAGTATTCGTTGAGAAAATCTCAAATATTTCTTTCCAATTCTGCATTTTTCAAAACTGATCTCCTTTATACTTATTCGTCTGCTTTATTGTGATCAAGATTCAAAAAACAGCATCTACTGTATATAACTATTAGTACATCAAAAAAGAATTTGTGGCATTAATTGCTGGAGGCAGGGGTTTTAATGGCTCGGTTCGATTGGTTATTTTATGAAATTTGTACCATACAAATTTTTCGGTTATTCTCTTATATATAACTAAAATTAAACTTTTCGAAACCGTATCAATCGTGTCGGTTTTTCTTCGGTATCGTACGTTCGGTAAATATTCAGTAATTTTTTTTAAATGTCATATAAAAATCACTACTAGAAGTAGAATGCAATAACATACGTATCTTTATAGGACTTAGCAAAACTCTCTAGATATTTTTACAGTTTAAAAGGTGACAAATAAGAAAATATAAAAGATGGCTATAGTATAAATCCATCAACTATTCTACATCAATGCAAAAGAAACTAAGCAAATACAAAAAATATAAATCACACAAGTGGAAAGATAGTAACCAAGCTTAGTATCAAGAATAAAGTCTATAGAAGATTAAATATTCAAAAAGATAACTCTAAATCATACGAAAGGAAACATATTTAATACATTGTAGTTTTCTACTCGTAATCGCTATAATACCTTGTGTTTTGCTAGTGAATATGCTAGAAGTAATTTAGTTTTAATAGAAGTAGCATAATAGATTTGGGAATCAGAATTTTAAGTTTAATTACTTGTTGGCGTGTAACTATTTCATAATTCCAAGGTCCCGAAAAAATTTTAATGCTTTATCATTTTTAAACATAATATATAATATATTTTTCAAATTGTAAATTTATTCGATGCGTTCGGTATTTTTTCGGTTTATTTTATAAAATAAAAAACCTACCATAATTATTGGTTCGGTTATATATTTATATGAAAACCTACGGTTTTATTAAAAGAAACTTAAAAATCGATTCAATACGGTGTGGTTCAATCGGTTTAGTCGGTCTTTAAATATCTATCGACACCCTTAACCGAAGGATCTACATTTTGTAATAACAACCTCCCTTGAAATTTGCTTTACGTCATTTTATTGAATTTAATTAGATTATTTCATTTGGTTATCTTTAATCTTTTAGGGTCAAATTATTTGATTACTAGACCCCTAACCAAAAGTAATTTTGCTTTGCATAGAAAGTCAGTTGACATGACTAAGGTAGTAATTAGGTTCTCTTCTACTTTTCATAGGGGCAATTACACAGTTGAAATAAACAGGAATTCGTAAGACTAAGATAGGTTTTTAGCTACCGACGGCAATAAAAAATGTTGCATAAACTTTTATTGGAATTACTTACTTGCAACTGTATTCATAGATCATGACCAAAAAAAAACTGTATTCATAGAACTGACGATTTAGCAACAAAAAAAAAAAAGGAGTGTTCATAAAAATTTAAATAATTTCCAGTACATAAATGACTTTTAGCGGCATTTATTTGCACGCAATTACACATTAAAATCGCCCAAGAAATGTGTTTATTTAGCAAGCGGAGTTAATTTTTTTTTTTAAAAACACTTGATATTGAAAAATATCTCACAATGCGTGGATTTGATTAATAGATGTTTGGTCAAGCTTCTTCGAGGTAAAAAACACTTTTTTTAAAAAATATGTTTTTTTTTTAAGTTAGAAGTAGGGGTGTACATAGACCGGGTTGGTTCGATTTTTATCAAAACCAAACCAAACCAACTATATCGGTTTGGATTGGTTCGGTTTTGTCGGGTTTTCGGACTTTTTTGTTACTTATATATTTTTTCAATCTTACTTTGTTAAATATTTGATACGTATACATTTATTAGTAAAAATATAAAAAATTAACAAATATATTATCAATTAAAATATTCTTATTAGTTAACACATAATAATTATTTTTTTAGTTGTCTGACATTAATTTTTCGTTGATATATACTTTCAGGTTATCTGAATTTAGTAATTAAACATAAAAATCAATATGATACCTAAATATTAATAACCACTGCACATTCGAAAAGATATAAGAATTTAATATATCTTAACATATGATATGAATATGTAAGAACAAAGAGATAGACGTATTTTTAGTAATACTTGATAAGAAACTGATGATACAACCAATTATTTAAGGTCAATAAATATGGAGCACTTCATATTCCATTAAAATTTATATCCCGCAAGAGAATCCCAAATATTTCTAGATATTTTTTAAAGAAAATTTTATATAAATCTTAAATAATATATATAAAAATTATATATTTATATGTCGGGTTAGTTCGAATTTTTTTATTCAATACCAAACCAAATCAAACCAAACCGAGTCGGGTTTTTTAATCGGTTTGGTTTGACTTTTCGGTTTGGTGCGATTTTTCGGTTCGGTTTGTACACCCCTAGTTAGAAGTATTTGACAAAGCTTTTAAAAGGAAAAACGTATTTTTAAGTAGAAGCACAAGCAGTTTTTAAGAAGCAGAAAAATATAACTTTTTCCCAAAAGTATTTTTTTGAATAGCACTTTGAAAAAAAATACACTTAGAAATACTTTTTTAAAATTTAATAAAACTCTAATTGCTGTTCAAAAATATTTTTCAAATTAGTTCGTCAACTACAAATTATTTTTCACCAATTGAGAAAAATATCGTAAAAAAAAATACTTTTGAAAATAAATTGATTTTAGAAAATTGGCTAAATAAGCTATAAGTAATTTCCGGAAAATGTATTATCTACAAAATGAGTGCTCTAATTCATTTATATGTACATCTTCTCTGTCCAAGAACCGACGAAGAAGAAAAGTTGGCCATTTTGCACAAAGTTCCCACGACTAATAGCCTGTTTGGCCAAGTTTTTTTTAGTCAAAGTATTTTTTTTTTTAATCAAAAGCACTTTTGACTAAAAATTACGGTGTTTGGCCAAATTTTTGGAAGGAAAGAAAGTATTTTTGAGGAGAAGCAAAAGCAGTTTTGGAGAAGCAAAAAAAAAGTAGCTTCTCTACAAAAGCATTTTTTTGAGAAGCACTTTTGAGAAAAATACATCTAGAAGCAGTTTTTTAAAGTTTGGTCAAACATTAATTGCTGCTCAGAAGTGCTTTTCAAAGTAATTAGCCAAACACAAAGTGCTTCTCACCAAACGTACTTTTGAGAAAATCACTTTTGAAAAAAAACACTTCTCAAAATAAACTGATTTTTGCAGCTTGGCCAAACGGGCTAGGGGTAGCTTTCTAGCGGAAACAACCTTTTACGGAAATACATGTAAGGTAACATACGATAAATTTTAGTGCCTTTCTATTACTTCCTTCTGTTCACAATAAGTGTACAATTTACTTTTTTATTTTGATTCAAAATAAGTGTTGAGTTACGTAATCAAGAAGGAATTCAATTTATGTTTACAAAATAACCCCTATGTACATATCATTAAAAAGTTTTCTTTCTCCTCACATTAAATAATTAATTAGGGGTAATTTAGTTATAGTAAGTATTTTTGTATAGAATTTAATATTTTCTTAATAATTGTGCTAAAAGTAAATTGAACGTTTATTGTGAACGGAAACGAATAATTCTTACCTAAAGTCAGAGACTTGAAACTACTATAACACACGACATAATGGACCACCAATCGCTGTGCCAAAACCAAATCAACACTCTAAAAGAAGAGATTGCCCATGTGAAAAAGCAGCTTTTAATTTAGCTTTTCTGAAACTAAAAGGAGTATCGATCAAAAGTACGTAAGTCCTGTTTGGTTCTTGTAGTAGCTTTTTAGCAGCAATAATAATGCATTTGAGATTGCCCAAATTTTAGCTCAGTGCTTAGACTAACTTTTCACTGTCACATTTTCAAAAGTCCTGTTTATGTGTTCAGTTAGAAAGCAACATCATAGCATGGGCACATAAAAAGAGGTGATGAAAATAGATATGTTAGAGAGCAATATACAACATATATCTCACATTAATTGTAACGAATTTCAATGGCAACAATAACTTGGACTTTCTTAACATCCCCCAGCCATAAACGCATGCACTTCAATTTCGATGGGTCCGATCGTTTCCCGCCTCAAAGATTAAAGCATTTGACAAACACGATATATTGTTGTGTTATCTGTTATCATAATCGATTGTTGATGGGTCCGATTGTATTATTATTATTATTATTAATTTTCATTACTATAATTATTATTAATATTATCATTGTTACTATTATATTACTACTACTACTAGTATTACTACGGTTATTACTATTTACTATTGTAATTGTTGTTGTCATTATTATCTAGGAAACTTAATAATTTAGTAAGTACTAATTAATTTTATAGTAATGAATTTTTCTAATCTAGTTTTTAAGGGACAAAGTCATATTCATGTCCGATATCTTAAGATATGCTTGTGCTTATGCTTTATTCACTTATTATCACAATAATTGTTATTTTACACAAGAAGAAATTCATTATTATTCACTTACTATAATGAGTAGTAAAGACAAATGACAGCCGCTGTAAAAATAATAGCCAAAAAAATATATAATATTTATATATTTTTTGTATATATATATATACATTATATATGTTATATACAAAAATTATACATGTTTCACACGGGGATACCACATATAAATAGTTTTTAGCGCGGCCTACGAGGCAATGAAATAAGGCTTTTAACATCGTATACCCCTGTATAAATCTATGTACTCACTATGCTTAATTATGAAAGTTACCTTGTATACCCATAAAGACATTACATGGCATATCTTGATAGAGAATCAACCATTATTAGTAAAAGGATAATATCCCTTAAATGTAGCCTTTTTACTTTTATTTATTTATTTATAAGTTTGGATCATTTCTCGATTTGTGCATGTTATCCTTGCGCAGGGGTCATGCTAACCTTCTATGTATCGTTCCCTATTGAAATGTGTACTCGGTGAATTTTGAGATTCACATCTCTCCTAATTAAATCATATTCCTATTTTATTTTATTTGAAAAGTTTGGACCATTTCTCGATTTGCCGGCGGACGGCAGGAGGCGTGGCGGAGACGGTGGTCTGTTGGTGGTGTTACAGGGGGAGACGGTGAGTATGAGGTTGATGGGGTTTGGTCGTTGATTTTTGTAAAGGGTTATTACAATTTTATTTAAAATGATGGACCCAATCTGGACCATTGGATTGGGGAGAATGGATGGCCTGGATTGTGTGACGCCAAAACGGCATCGTTTTACTTGGGGGGAGGGGCTAGACCGGGTATTTTTGGGATTGGGCCTGGGGTTTGGTCCGGTTTTAGGGGACTTTTGGTTTGGGCCAATGAATTCAATGGACTAAAGCCCAAGTCTATTTTCTTTTCAACTAATTTCTTTCTTTTATTCAATTCCATTTCATTTTTTATTTTTATTTTTTGTGTTAAAAGCAAATAAAATTAAACCAATCAATTTTCTCAAACTAACTAGATCCTAATTTAAAAAGAAAAATCAAGCAAAAAGTGAAATTAAAGGAACAAAATGTAAAAGATTTATTTTCTGTTATTTTTCTCTTATTTTAGTGATATTAATTAACTAGTAAAACTAAAAATATAAAATCGAATTCTAAATGCGAATGCACTATTTTTTGTACCTTTTTCATGAATTATGGCAACTAAAATGCACACAAAAAATGCAAACTAGGCACAAAATCATGCAATTAATTCAAATAATAAAGAAAAGTCCTAATTCTAAGGAATTTATAGGAGTAATTTAAGCATGGCAAAAATCACATGCTCACAGCTGCCCCTCTTTGCTCGAAGACATGAAGGGTTTTCGGGCAAAGATAAATGAGCACCATGAAGGATTTTTGCCTGCTCAGGACTCCATGAGAAGCATTTTGAAAACCGTCTGACCGAATCCTGCTTCAAAGGTTGCCTACATATCCTTGGCTATAAAGGAATCAGGTCAGTGTAGTTCTGAAAAGTTTGGTAGTTGGGACTACCAGTGGCTGTGATTTCACTATTGTTGCTGCCGCTACTGCTTGCTCACCCCCTTATTACACTGTGTCAAAATAAAAAGAAGTCAGCCTAAGCTATGATCTATGAATTACAAAAGGGTCCTATCTATGTCTTTAAACTTGCTCTTGTGTTGCCTTGAACTTGTATTCTTTCGATGGAATTCTTGCGTTGTTGCCTTGAATTGTGATCGGAGATGTTTTGCCATTTCCCCGAGTGATGCTTGACTGCTGAAGTTTGAAATATATACCTCTATTCTCCAGGCGGACTCCTGACTGCTAACACTTGAAAGGTATTCCCTTATTCTCCAGGTGGGCTCCTGATTGCTGAACTTGAAAAGTATTCCTTTGTTCTCCAAGTGGGCTCCTGATTGCTGAACTTGAAAAGTATTCCCTTGTTCTCCAGGTGGGCTCCTGACTTCAACAAAATAGACAAACAAAGAAAATTTCCTGCCACAGTTTGGTGGCTGGGCACATCATGTGATCAAGTATTAAAAATTAAACGCTAAAATTTGAATTGTACTTCCCTTGTTTTCCAGGTGGGCTCCTGATTGCTGAGCTTGAAAAGTATTCCCTTGTTCTCCAGGTGGGCTCCTGACTTCAACAAAATAGACAAACAAAGAAAATTTCCTGCCACAGTTTGGTGGCTGGGCACATCATGTTATCAAGTATTAAAAATTAAACGCTAAAATTTGAATTGTACTTCCCTTGTTTTCCAGGTGGGCGCCTGATTGCTGAGCTTGAAATATATTCCCTTGTTCTCCAGGTGGGCGCCTGACTTCTGAACTTGAAATGTATTTTCTTGTTCTCTAGGTGGGCGCCTGATTGCTGAACTTGAAATGTATTCCCTTGCTCTCCAGGTGAGCTCCTGACTTCAACAAAATAGATAAATAAAGAAAATTTCCTGGCCCAGTTTGGTGGCTGGGTGCATCACGTTACCAAATATTACAAATTTGAAAGCTAAAATTTGAATTGTACTTCCCTTGTTCTCCAGGTGGGCGCCTGATTGCTAAACTTGAAATGTATTCCCTTGTTCTCCAGGTGGGCGCCTGATTGCTGAACTTGAAATGTATTCTCTTGTTCTCCAGGTGGGCGCCTGACTTCGACAAAATAGACAAACAAAGAAAATTTCCTACCCCAGTTTGGTGACTGGGCACAGAGGTGAGTGTTAAACTGAATTATTCTACCGACTATTATAAGAGTTTGAAAGCTAAGTCCTATTATCCAGGGAGGTCCTGACAACTCCTAGCAATTACGAACCTAAGTTATATTTTCTAAAGGTATTACTCCCACTACACTTGTTATCAAAAAGGTCTTAAACTACTACACATTATCCAGGAGGGTCCTGAAAATTTCTAATTGAATCCTCTCTTGAACATGAAAAACTTTGAAACCAACTTGCATTCCTTTGGGGCACATTTGTGCTAAATTACGCTACTCAGGATTGTTTTGAAATTTAAACTAAGTCCCATTTTCCGGGGGGGTCCTGAGAGTGTATGGTCAAACCTGTTTTAGTGCTTGTTCTTTCTCCTACGGAGGGCTTCTCTGAAATAAACAAAATTTTCTTCCCATGTTTCAATCAAAGACAGATATTGTCAGTTTAGAATGTGGTTAGTTGCTGGCATTCTCGCTAGGCACATCTCTTCCGCCGATCTTAACTTCGACTTGCTTCTCTAGTTTTGCCTTGAACCGTTTCGACTTCCCGACTGACATTCAACCCCTGACTTTGATGAACCAAGTGTTCTATCCCATATTCTTGTTTTTGTGTTTGTTACCCCTCTATCTAAAACTTGCTTTTCCCACCATAACTATCTGATCAATCCACCAATGAAACTTCCGGTGGTCCTTTGTGTTTTACCTTGCCTTTTGACATCTTTGGTACATTCCGGCTTTGTTGTGCTTTGCAACTGGGAAACTAGTAGTTATCCTTGACATTCCTCCCTTTCGTTTTGAACAAAACTGATAGTGAAACATCTTAAAGACAAACCTCGAAAGAATGAAATACAATGACCTCGAGGGTTAAGGATAGAGAGAATCCGAAAACGGATGATTTGTAATGAAGAAGGAAGAGAAGATGACTTATCTGAGTGGAACAGTTGGTGCCATTGAGCATGCCATGCATTTTGGATTAACTGGCCCAGTCTGTCAAACCAATCAACTTTCAATTGCCACATTTGCTGTTCTGAACTTTCATAACCTGATTTTTCACCCAAACCCAAACCTTGCTCATCTTGCAATGTCTTGAGCAGCTTTCCAACCACAGACTTGTCTCATTTGCCCATCTGAAAACTCATCTTCGCCTTACGGTGCCCGCGAGGGTTTTCACCAATAAGACTCTATCATTTTTTATTTCTCTCAACTCACTTCGCCTTACGGTGCCCGTGAGGGTTTTCACCAATAAGACTCTCTCATTTTTTATTTCTCTCAACTCTTGTCACCTTACGGTGCCTGTGAGGGTTTTCACTAATAAGACTCTCTTATTTCTGATTTCTCACAGCTTGGACCGGCGTGTTGCCCCTGATATGATTCACCTCTACTCGCTTGACTTGGCATCTCTCGAAGATTGATCGGAAGGTCTTTCTTTGGACCGTAATGTAGGCTTTGGATGGGTTAGAAAGAAGGGTATCAAAGGCTCAAAACAATTCAACATGGGTTCAAAATTACAACTTTCGGAATCAGATTTCTTGCAACAACCACAACTTCTGCCCCAGTTTTCTTCTTGGGGACTTTTGGACTTTTGTCTTGGTGTGACTGAACCTCAGAGAGGCTGCCTACGTACCCTTTCGGGATCAAGTCAAACGTAGTTCAAGTCATAAAATTACTTCGTTGTTGCGATCTTTCCTTTCTTCCCCATTTCTTTTCTTTCTGTTCATTTCATTTCTTTTCTCCTTTCTTTTTCCTTTCTTTTCTTTTCTTTTTTTTCTTTCCTTTTTTTTTCTTCTTTTCTCTTTTTTTTATTTTCTTCTTCTTTTCCTTTTCTTTTCTTCTTGACTGTTTTTTTCTTATTTCTCCGCTGATTTTCCCCGCTCGGGCTTCCGAATTTTATTATTGATTCCGAAAGAGGGGTACGAAAGAAAATAAATGAGGCTAAAAAGGGGTAACAAAGGATAAAGTGTTTGGATAGTAGAACAAAATGCCTTCGTCATTTAAATCTCAAAAATATACCAAATATAATCAAGTACAATTAGACAAAGAAATCATACATAGTATAGCTTGACTGCATCAGAGTTGATAGCCATTTCTACACACTTCCCTTCCACATCTATCAAATATAATGCGCCATTGGACAATACCCTGGTTACAACAAATGGCCCTTGCCAGTTCGGAGCGAACTTTCCTTTTGCTTCAGCCTAATGAGGTAAGATGCGTCTCAACACCAATTGCCCTAATTCAAATTTTCGCGGACGCACCTTCTTGTTATATGCTCTTGCCATTCTCTGTTGGTACAATTGTCCGTGATATACTGCTGTCAATCTCTTTTCATCAATCAAACTCAATTGTTCCAAGCGGGCTTTGACCCATTCAACATCATCAATTTCCGCGCGATAATCCGAAGGGATGGTATTTCAACTTCTGTGGGTATTACTGCCTCAGTGTCGTACACCAGTGAATAAGGAGTCGCCCCTACTGAAGTGCGAACAGTAGTGCGGTAGCCTAACAAGGCGAAAGGTAACTTCTCATGCCATTGCCTGGACCCTTCCACCATTTTTCGAAGTATTTTCTTGATATTCTTGTTAGCTGCTTCGACCGCTCCATTTGCCTTAGGACGATATGGGGTGGAATTGCGGTGCGTGATCTTAAATTGCTGACATGTCTCCGCCATCAAATGGCTGTTGATATTGGCACCATTGTCCGTGATGATTACCCTCGGGATTCCGAACCGACAGATGATATTTGAATGCACGAAATCGACCACTGTCTTCTTGGTCACAGATTTGAAAGTTTTCGCCTCAACCCACTTAGTGAAATAATCAATGGCTACCAAAATAAACCTGTGCCCATTTGATTCCGCTGGCTCGATCGGCCCAATGACATCCATTCCCCAAGCAACGAAAGGCCATGGTGCCGACATTGTATGCAATTCAGATGGTGGAGAGTGAATCAAATCTCTGTGCAACTGACATTGATGACACTTGCGCACGAAACCGATGCAATCCCGTTCCATAGTAAGCCAATAATAACCGGCTCGGAGAATCTTCTTTGCCAATACATATCCACTCATATGAGGTCTACAAACTCCCGCATGTACCTCGGTCATGATAACTGTAGCCTGTTTAGCATCTATGCATCTCAATAAACCAAGATCTGGATTTCTCTTGTACAACACTCCTCCACTGAAGAAAAATTCGTTTGCCAAGCGTTGAATCGCTCTCTTTTGATCCCCTATGGCCTGTGCAGGATATACTCCCATCCTGAGGCATTCTTTGATATCATGGAACCACGGCTCACCATCAAGTTCTTCTTCCACCATGTTACAATAGGCATGCTGATCTCAGACCTGAATCTACAACGGGTCCACATAAGCCTTATCTGGATGATGCAACTTTGACACCAAAGTGGCCAAAGCATCGGCAACTACATTATGAATCCTTGTAATATGCCTGAAATTTATTGATTGAAACCGTTGACAAAGTTCATGCAAACACTTCTGGTACGGTATGAGCTTTAAGTCTCGTGTCTCCCATTCTCCCTGAATCTGGTGCACCAGAAGATCCGAGTCACCCATGACCAAGATTTCCTGGACACCCATGTCTATAGCCAACCTCAAACCCAAGATACACGCCTCGTATTCAGCCATGTTATTGGTGCAATTGAAATGAAGTTGAGCTGTAACAGGGTAATGTTGCCCTGTCTCAAAAATAAGCATTGCTCCTATACTGACGCCTTTGGTGTTGGCAGCGCCATCAAAGAACAGTTTCCATCCTGGCTTCTCGACCTGTTCTAATTCCTCAACATGTATTATCTCTTCATCAGGGAAATATGTCTTCAAAGGTTCATATTCATTATCAACTGGATTCTCGGCTAGATGATCAGCCACCGCTTGTGCTTTCATTGCAATCCGGGTCACATAGACAATATCAAATTCCGTAAGCAAGATTTGCCACTTCGCGAGCCTCCCAGTGGGCATGGGTTTCTGAAAAATATACTTTAATGGGTCCAACCTAGAGATGAGATAGGTGGTATAGGATGACAAATAATGTTTCAACTTCTGTGCTACCCAGGTTAAGGCACAACACGTCCTCTCCAGCTGAGTGTACTTCACCTCATAAGATGTGAGCTTCTTGCTGAGGTAGTAAATCGCTTGCTCTTTCTTTCCCGTGATGTCATGTTTCCCCAGTACACAGCCAAAAGAGTTATCCAAAAATGTCAGATAAAGGATCAAGGGTCTTCCTGGCTCCGGTGGGACCAACACAGGTGGACTGGCCAAATACTCCTTAATCTTGTCAAATGCTGCTTGACATTCATCCGTCCATCTGACCATTGCATCCTTCTTTAGCAGCTTAAAGATGGGCTCAGAATTTGTTGTGAGTTGGGCAATGAACCTGCTGATATAATTTAACCTGCCAAGCAAACTCATCACCTCTTTTTCGTTCTTAGGCGATGGTAGCTCTTGAATGGCTTTGATCTTGGACGGGTCTAGCTCAATACCGCGTCGACTTACCACGAACCCCAGCAGTTTCCTAGATGGTACTCCAAATGCACTCTTCGCTGGATTAAGCTTGAGGTTGTACCTGCATAGTCTCTGAAAAAACTTCCTCATGTCCTTGACATGGTCACATTGCTTCCTCGACTTTATGATCACGTCGTCTACATAGACTTCAATTTCCCGATGTATCATGTCATGGAACATGGTGGTCATCGCCCTCATGTATGTTGCCCCTGTATTCTTCAACCCAAATGGCATGACCCAATAACAATATGTTCCCCAAGGCGTGATGAATGCCGTCTTTTCTGCATCCTCCTCATCCATCAAAATTTGGTGATAGCCCGCATAACAATCCACGAAGGAACCAACCTCATGTTTGGCACAATTGACAATCAATATACGGATGTTTGGTAGTGGGAAGTTGTCTTTTGGACTCGTCTTGTTAAGATCACGGTAATCAACGCACACTCTGGTCTTTCCATCCTTCTTTGGCACAGGCACAACATTAGCTAACCAGGTGGGATATCGCATGCCCCGGATGACCTTCGCCTCGAATTGCTTGGTGACCTCTTCTTTGATTTTCACACTGATATCTGTTTTAAATTTCCTCAACTTCTGCTTGACAGGAGGGCATGCTGGGTCAGTGGCCAACTTGTGGACCACCAAATCGG
The DNA here is from genome assembly GCA_026770625.1 of Nicotiana glauca. Taxonomy (NCBI): domain Eukaryota; kingdom Viridiplantae; phylum Streptophyta; class Magnoliopsida; order Solanales; family Solanaceae; genus Nicotiana; species Nicotiana glauca. The sequence continues at coordinate 62,186 of MU701311.1, read as the reverse complement.
TGCTTAAACCAGGCATATCGTCATATGACCACACAAAAATATCTTTGTACTCAAATAACGCTTTAATTATCTCTTCTCTGAGCTGAGGTTCCAAATGGACACTTATTTTCGTTTCCCGTACATTCTCTTGATCCCCTAAATTGATTGCCTCTGTGTCATTCAGATTAGGTTTAGGGTTTTCTTCAAATTGGCTTAATTCTTTACTGATTTCTTCAAAGGCTTCTTCATCATCATATTCTACCTCGTCATCACACTCAATTTCTTGTATTATTATTTCAGAGTTAGATTGGTATTCAAGACTAGGCCGAAGACTCCTCATGCATGACACATCAGTGAAACCAGCATAAAAGGGAGTGTACAAGAAAGAAAAGAAAGACAAAAATAAAGGCTATCAGGAATGAAAAAGGAAGGAAATTGCATTTCATTAAAATTTTAAGATAACAAGGTTTAACTCGTCCAAACGGACGGAACATAGCATCTGAATTACAACCTTGGAAATAACCCAGATTAAACTGAAAGGAAAATCAAAACTAACTACCTAGACTCCCTCTGGGTAGGAAGAGGAGTAGCATCCCAATTATTAAGCTTTGCATGGGGCCCCACGAACTGCACATCTGCCTTGCTTGGACCTTCTCCTGCCTCCAACACATTCACCTCGTCAAACAGCTTCTCAAACCTCTCAATCAGCTCCTTGTCGGGTTCCACCACCACAGAATTAGGCATTGCCGTTGCTGGGCGCTTCTTAGTACCAGGCCTGACAAAGGAACGGGAAAGGCGGGGGATGGGTTTTGGAAGGGTCCATGCTCTCTTTTTCATCTTTTTAGCTCGCCTTATGTCTGCAGCAGTGGGCTTGAAGCCTAAACCAAAAGTATCCAGGTTTCCAGGAAGAGATACCGGCTGTGTGATGCCTTGCAATGAAGCACCCAAGCCTTTTCCAGGTAAGAATCCATTCTTTATCATTTTCGAGGCCACCATGATAGATGCAGCAGCTACTCTGGGCACAGGAATACACTCCCTTCCTGGATCTTTTCAACTGATACCGTGTCTAAGACTTGGTAAACCCATGGACCTTTGTCATCCTCAACTTCTTCGAAAGGCATAATGGTATTACACGAACTATCCTCCCCATGCACCACAAATTCCTGCCGGTCCCACTCGAATTTGACCATCTGATGTAAGGTAGATGGCACTGCTTTTACTGCATGAATCCAAGGTCGGCCTAACAAGAGATTGTAAGAAACAGCCACGTCGAGCACCTAGAACTCCATAGTAAATTTAACTGGTCCTATTGTCAGTTCCAACACGATATCCTCGACTGTGTCCTTTCCTCCTCCATCAACCCCCCCGCACGCAAATGCTATTCTTGTGGATCCTCTCACTGTCCACTTTTAACTTTTCCGGGGTGGAGAGAGGACAGATGTTTGCACTGGGCCTATTGTCAATCAGCACCCAGGTGACCACAGAGTCTTTATATTTCATCGTGAGGTAGAGTGCTCTATTATGCTCAGTGCCCTCCAAAGGCAGCTCATTATCAGAAAATGTAACCCTGTTGACCTCGAAAATCTTGTTTGCTATTTTCTCCAGATGATTCACAGAGATCTTATCAGGAACATGGGCTTCATTCAGAATCTTCATCAATGCCTGGCGGTTCTCATCCGAATGGATCAATAAAGATAGCAATAAGATCTGTGCCGGAATTTTTCTCAACTGTTCTACAATGGAGTAATCTTGCGCCTTCATCTTCTTCAAGAATTCTTCTGCTTCTTCTTCAGTTACGGCCCTTTTTACTGGTGCTGGATTATCTTTAGCTGCTTTAGCTTTTCTCAGCTCTTCAGGGACAAAACATCTCCCTAAACGAGTCAGCCCATGGGTTTCATAAACTTCTTCTTTAACTTCCTTCCCCTTATACGTCACTGTCACTTGGGCGTAATTTCATGGGACGGCCTTTTCACTGACTACTGGTAACTGGGTCACTAGCTTGATGATAATCGGCTCTGTGCGATCCCTTTTTACGATCACAACGGGCTTGATAGCTGCCCCCGGTACCACCACTTTAGCTGATTCTTGTTTTACTGCAACATTTCTCAAAGGCTCCTTCTTTATCACCACCACTGATTCGTAAACTGTCTCCTCCACCTTGATCAATGCCCTCCCACTGGTTGGTTTCTTATTTGATCTATCCTCACTGGCCCTGATCATCATTACGGTTTGTGAAGGCTTTTTGTACTCTCCCTTTTTCACTAACTCAATCACATGGGTCTCGTGATGGGTTGGCAATGGATTCTGAGTGATGTTAGGCATCTCTAGGGCCTGTAATTCAATTCGGCGGGTATCAATGAGCTCCTGGATGGCCGTTTTCAAATGCTAGCATTTTTTTGTGTCATGTCCCGGAGCACTCGAGCAGTACTCGCAACTCATCGAGTGGTCCAGGTTCCTTGGGGGAGGATTTGGCAATTTGGATTCAATCGGACTCAACATGCCTAACTGTATCAATCTATGGTACAAGCTGGTGTAAGATTCTCCCAACGGAGTAAAAGCCTTCTTCTTCTGTAGTCTATCATTCTTGGAAACAGGGTTGGGCCGAAAACCAGTTCCAGTGGGGTTTCTGTAGGCTTTCGGGGGTTGGTAGGTGCTTTGAGTGGGGTAGGTATCTTGTGGGGTGGGTGCGCAACATTGCGCATGAGGTTGGGGGTATGTTTGGGCATAGTGGACAGAGAAATGGGGGACGGGAGGTGGGTAGTAGTGTTGCGGTGGGGCATATGGGGTGTGTGGGTAGGTTTGGGGATGGGGTCAAGGTTGGTGATAATATGGTTATGGACCCCTGAACCAAGCTCTCGATTCCACTACTGTAACATCTTCTTTCTTTTTCTTTCCCAATACCCCTCCAGTGCCGCTCTGGATAGCCTGGGTAGTTGCCTTGATTGCCGAATAGCTCATAATCTTGTTGGACTTGAGACCCTCTTCCACCCTACTTCCCATTTTCACGACCTCGTTGAATGTTTTTCCCACTGATGACACCAGGTGACCATAGTAAGTAGGCTCCAAAGCCTGCAGGAAGTAATCAACCATCTCGTTTTCCTTCATTGGAGGATCGACTCTTGCCGCCTGTTCTCTCCACCGAAAATTGTACTCTCTGAAGCTTTCCCCCGGCTTCTTCTCAATTTTGGTCAGTGATAGATGGTCCGAGACAATTTCGAGATTATATTGAAAGTGGCCTGCAAATGCTTGGGCCAAATTATTCCAAGTGTACCATCGAGCATGATCTTGCCGCGTATACCATTCCAAGGCCGCACTACTGAGACTTTGACTAAAGTACGCCATTAATAACTCATCCTTTCCCCCAGCTCCTCTCATCTTACTGCAAAATACCCTCAGATGGGCTACTGGATCATCATGTCCATTATACAGATCAAACTTGGGCAACTTGAATCCTGCAGGTAACTGGACGTCGGGAAACAAGTACAAGTCCTTGTAGGCCACACTCACATGTCCTCCTAGACCCTGCATATTTCTAAATGACTGCTCTAATCTCTTTACCTTTCGTATCATCTCCTCCCGCTCAGGGTTTTTGGGAGGTTTCTCTTCTTTAGCTGAGAAATCAAAATGGGGAGTGTAAGAGTATGGCTCTAGTGGTTTGAAGGTGGGTTCAGGTGGGTAATAGTGGTTTTCATGGGTTTGGAACAGGGGTTTACTAGAGGATTTGTGTAATGCGGCAGGTGGAGGAGCCACAAACACAGGAGTAGTTGGTGGTGGAGGGCATGGGATTTGTTTGGGTGGTGGAGGTGGTAGTGTTTGGGAAGTGGTTGCGTAGTATTGCTAGTAAGTAGGGAAGGCCGGAGAAGAGTTCAATGTGGAAGGATTCTGAGCTAATGGTGGGATGTAGGCAGGGTTAGCAGGATAGACTGGTAGTGGGTGTCCCTTTGACCAGGCCTGGTATATCTCGGCCATTTGCTGCTTCAGTTTATACATCTCCTCTTTCATTGCATTAACGTCCACTACTTCCTCTTCCCTAGACGGGTCGACAATGCTTGCTTCTAACTCTTGGTTGACCATTTTTGACTTATCCTTAGAGCGGGTGTTGTATGAATGGGTTGCCAGAATGCTAGTCAACTTAACCACTTGCCTGGACTCATCATCAACAACAACGTTGTTAGCGGTTAGAGCATTAACAAATAGATAACCGCACGTTTGGGGAATGAATGCACCTAAGTAGTTAACGGTTTCTATTATGCATTTGCTCGACTGCTTGCATCATCCCGACTTTCTTTATTCCCGATTGCAACTTTTCTTTTATTTCTTCCCATTTGCCCTTGTTTTCTCTTTGTTCCTGTATTCTTGTTCTGCCATTGTTTCTTTCGTTTGGTTTCTTATTTTCTCTCTTTTTGTTTTTGTTTTTCTCTCTTGTTTTTCCCCCTCTTTTTCCCTTTTTCCGCTTTTCTTTTCTTTCTTTTTTCTTTTTTTTTTCTCTTTTTCATATGGCTACAGTCGGATCCTATGGAGATTGCCTAAATATCACAACCCCGCGTGAATCAGACCAAGTGTAGTTCTTGCAAATAAATGCAAAAATAAGAACACAATTTTTTGGGAATTTTCAATTTTCATTAATAACAATTGCATTTACAAAAGCCACTAGACTATTTTTTTTCTTTGCTTGAACAAAGGAAATTACAAAAACCGACTCAAAAGCAAAAAGACAGACTCGATTATCTAAGAATACATCAAAGCTTCAAATCATGGGGCCCGCGGTGCATCGTTCGGCATCGCCGCGGGCCTGCATGCAAGACCCCTTTGCAACTGATCTAAATCATTCATGACCTGGCGAACAAATATCATCACTGAGGCAAAGAAGGTGGTGCGACCCATCCGTTCACCAACCTGACACTTCATGACAATATATTTGGCAATGCTTTGGATCCTTTCCCTGATTCTGCCCTTTTCTTGGAGGAGTCGACTTATTTGTTGGGTGCGAGATTCTAGTACCTGAGAGTCCTGGAGGTGAAGGTCTTGTATCAATTTTATTTCCTTTTCCATCTCAGCAATTAACCCATAGCACTGGTCCCTCTCGGCTTGGAATTCTTTGTCCCGCCAGTCTGCCTTTTCTTCCAGAGTATTCATTTGTCTCTTCATGTTGGAATTGGTTCCCTCGTAATTCCTCTTCATTTGTTGCACAAATTGGGCCCTGTCCTCAGTCTTCTTGGCCCACTGTGCCCGAAGCTTTGCCATTTTTCCCTCAGATTTTTCTACTTCTTCCTGGCATTCCAAGACTTGTTTCTTCAGCCCTTTGATCAACCTTTCATCAGATAGACTTCTTTCTTGGTTCCTGGCATCTATTTTCATTTGCCGAATCTGGGCTTTGAGTGATTCATTTTCCTGAGCTAACTTCTTTTTATCACCCTCGTCGGCTGCAGCCTGTACACTCTTATCGAATTGGAGATCTCGGACCTGTTGCTCCAACTGTCCTATTCTAGCTCGGTACTCCCTTTCCTTAGCTTGCCAATCCCATTGAACTTGGACCTCATCGGTGAATTGTTTCACGTGTGGCCTTTTAGCGGGTCTTTCTAGGATTTGAAACCTTTTGCCAAACCACGTCAGATATTTGGGATCTGCCTCGCCTCTAGCTTGGTCCTGTACTATGGTTTTAGGCTCAAGGAACCGGCACTCATTCCATATCTTTCGGATTCTTCCTTCAGGAAATGCAGCCTTCGGGCCTAATTCAATGACTTGCTCACTCAGGTCTTCATCATTATGCACGGTCTGGAATCTTCCAAGTTGTTGCAAAACTCGGTAAGGAGCATAAGGATGTATGCTTCGAATACCCATCAAAAGAATATAAGAGACCTCTGCCGACGTGTAGACATCTTCAGTAGCAGGAAGCCACCCATAAGCCCATTCAACTTTATTTGCGGTCAGGGATCTTAAGCATGACGACTAGGCCTCGGTACCCTCAAGGAACTCAATACCTGCCACCCGGGTCCCGAATTCTGCAATACAACTCAACCCGGTTAAACCGTAGTTCATATAGTGTGTACGGTGATAGAGGTGTTCCTGTATCCACAACTTTAAGAGCAAATTACAACATTGAAAGAATTTCACGCCTTCCCGACATTTGGTCAAGGCTCAGTACATTTCTGCTACAATCAGGGGAACCACTGTGCTAGTAGGTTTTTTCATGGCAACATCTAGCATCCCTACCAGGCCGAGGTAAATGTGACCATCTTCTCTCGGACAAACCACAACTCCCAGAAAGGCTACCATGAAGGCTAATCCCCTTCGGGCTTCCCATTTGTCTTTATTCCCGGCATGTGTCAAGCCGGTGTTGGGTTCCTCAAAACCTTTTGGGTTAGCATATCGGTGATATAGGAAATGAAATGTACAACACCCCTCCGCCAGATACGGGTCTTGAATATCCCAGCTGATGTTCAACAACTCCAAGAACCTATGAAGGGTTTCCGGTCATGGGGCCAATGGGTATCTACCTCGGAGGTTCCCGTTGAGACCCGCGTATCCCGCAGTCTCTTCTAACGTAGGTGTGAGTTCAAAATCTAAAAACCGGAATACATTACGGGTTGGGTCCCAAAATGGTATTAAGGCCTCAATAATATCCTTCCTCGTTTTGATGTTCAGTAAATCAACTAGACCGCCAAAAATCTTGACCACAGTCTCTCTGCTTCCTTTTCCTAAATCATGCCACCACATATGAAGTTTCAAGGGGATCTCGCTCAGGACTGAGAAGGTTTCGTTGTTACTTGAAGTCATCCTGCACATTTATTTAAAAGGTAATTTTAATGATTTATTTTGAAAACTGGCTATTTTTGCAAAAAATTCTTTATTTAGAAAACAAGGACTTGGTTTTGCAAATACGGCCTTTCAGCACTTCTGGGAGGAAGATTTTAAAGTTGTGCCCGCAAACTATTTAAAACTGACTCAATGTGGCTGTTCTCGCAAAAATGGCCTTTCGGCGTCCTCTTGGGGACATTCGGCTTATTTTAGACAAGAATAGCATCACCCGACTTATTTGTGACAAAAATTAAAATTTTGACGTTTTTGGCTATTTTTGCAAAAAGGAAGTTGGACCCGATGAGGGTTGCCTACGTATCTCACATCCGATGAGAATCAAACCAGCGTAGTTCGGGAAGACTCGCCAAAATCAAAACTATTTTGAACAACAATTTTCTTTCTATGTTTTCAAATATTTTCTTTTCTTTTCTCTCATTTTTCAAAAATTCGGCAGCATTTCGGTACTATTTGGGCACTGGGTTTTTCAAACAAATGGTTACCCTCACTCTGCTATTTTTTTAATTTTGACTCATTATATATAAGCCGGTCAACATGTAAAACCGAGCAAATAAATGCACAAATAGCACGTAAGATGCATCAGGATGGTCATTTCAATTCAGGTCACCTGTCCTAGACGGACCCAACCCCTGTGTTGAGTCCCCTAAGTCAAATTCACATGATGCAAACAAACGTCCTACTAGGAATCCGGTATGAGGTTATAGTTCTTCTAGGTTTAACCCTAGGTTTATCGGTCTAGACCTGGCTTACCCGAGCGGACAACTCGGGCCGAGGGGGAGGCAGCGTACCGGGGATACAGAAGCTCCACCAGCTTAGCAACTTATCCAAACCTCGTTCTAAATTGGGAAAGACTCTAAACAGAAGAGAAGCTACCCGAAGTGCACCTTTCTCCATGATGTAGAAGACTCAGAAAGAGGGAGGGATTCTGTGACGACCCGACCCGTTGTCACGTGAGTTACCACCCCGTTTCCCTCATAGTATGCTTCACTATGTTTCAATATCAGTATTTGAGTTGATTGGGTAGAATTGGATTGGTTTTAGTTGGAAATGAGACACTTAGTCTCTTAAAGGAAAGCTTATTTTGGAAAAGTCAACTGGAAGTTGAATATTTAGTTAGGAGGCTCGGATGTCAATTCTGATGATTCGGTTAGCTTCGGGGGGTGATTTGTGACTTAGGAGTGAAATCGGAATTGAATTTGGAGTTCTGGTGTAGAATTAGGCTTGAATTGGCTAAGTTTGAATTTTGGCGAATTTCGGTTGATAGGTGAGATTTTGATCCGAGGGTCGGAATGAAATTCCGAGAGTTGCAGTAGCTTTGTTAGGTGATTTTGGATATGTATGCAAATTTTCAGGTCATTTGGACATCGTTTGATTGGGTTTTTTGATCGAATGTGTAATTCGGAAGTTTTTAAGAAACTTAGGCTTTGATTTGGTGAAATTTGATGATTTTGAAGTTAACTATAGTGATTTGATGATTCGAGCAAGTTTGAATAAGGTTGTTGGATGTGTTGGTGTTTTTGGTTGAGGTCCCGGGGACCCCCGGGGTGATTTCGGATGATTAATCGGAAGTTAGAAGCATTTTTGTTGCAGTAGATTTTTTTTTAGCGTTCTGGTATTTTCGCATCTGCGGAAAAGGAGCCGCAGATGCGGTGGGGGAGGAAGCAGAAGCGGGCAGGTGTGGCCCAGGGATTTTCCGCATAAGCGGACATGTAGGCGCTTCAGCGAGTCCGCATAAGCGATTAATATACCGCAGGAGCGGTTGGAGGTAAACCGCATAAGCGGATGTATGGATCGCATAAGCGGTCCCAGGTGTTTTAAGTGAGACCGCATAAGCGGTACCGCAGGTGCGGTTAAAGGACCGCAGAAGCAGAAATCTGGACTGTGTTTAATGAACAGTGTTCGCGAATTTCAGAAGTTAAGAAAATATTTTAGACTTCGGGAAGAGGCGATTTGGAGAGGATTCGAAGGGGATTCCATCAGGTATGAATTTATAGACTCGAATAATGCTATTATGGTGTAAAAACATGAATTAATCACGGAATTTCAAGGAATTAAAGGGTAAAAATGGAGGTTAGGGCTTAAAACCTAAGAAAGTGTAAAGTTGGAATTTGAGGGGCCAAATGGACTCCGATTTTGATGAATTTGATATGGATAGACTCGTGGCGAGACGAGGAGTCCGGTAATGTAAATTTCATAATTTTTTGAGAAGTGGGCCCGGGGCTCGGGTTTTGCTAG
>MU701311.1:32972-43243 GCA_026770625.1 Nicotiana glauca | reverse complement strand
ATATATATATATATATATATATATATATATATAACTGCATAGGTTTATGTGGTGGTCTGGTCTAGCCCGGTCTCTACTTCGCCGAGGTTAGGCTAGGCACTTATTAGCACATGAGGTCGGTTGTGCTGATACTACACTCTGCACTGTGTGCAGATCCCGGAGTAGCATTTGGTGTGCAGCAGTAGTCCGGGAGCCAGCCTTCAGTCCACCGAGACACTGAGGTAGCTTTGCGAGCGTTCTGCGTTCGCAGGCCCGGCGTCTCCTCTATCTTATATTTCATTCTGTTATCTCATGTATTCGAGACAAACAATGTTATACTTCTTTCAAACAGTTGTATTTAGTACTCTTAGTAGTCCGTGGATGTTGCGACACCAGGTTCTGGTTAGAGGCATGTATTGGTTCGGGATATTTTGGTTTTATATTTACTTAAGACTTCCGCTAAATTTCGTATTCCGTTGTTATATAATTATTTATTTCCTCTTAATTAAATTGAAAAAAGAATTTAAAACAAAAGTGTTTATGGATTTCTAAATGTGTGGCTTGCCTAGTTTCTACGAGTAGGCGCCATCACAACTCCCGAGGGTGGAAATTCAGGGTCGTGACACTGTTAAAATGTGTACTTAGTGAATTTTGAGATCCACATTTCTCGTAATTAAATCGTATTCCTATTTTTCATCGAAACTTCATTTATGATATTGCATATTCTATACCTTCAAATGTTCCTATATATTTTGAACCTACCACAATATTCTAATTTAAAATACAATTCAAATCGAATATATCGCAATATTCTAATAACAAGTATAATATCTAAACCAAGCATATCACAGTATTCTGATAATATATTATTCAAATTAATAAATATACCATAATATTTTAATTTGTAATATATTATTCAAATACTTTAATATTGTAATTTAAATTTTTTTAATTTGAAACATCTTACTATATTATTCAAACTAATGTATTTACTGTATGTTTGATTTGAATATTTTATTCCAAATTAGAGTATTGCGTTATGTTCGATTAAAATATTATATTCTAAATTAGAATATTATAGTTGTTTGATTTGAATATTGTATTTTTCATTGGGATATTGTGGTTTATCGCATTCCAAATGAGAATATTGTTGTATTCTTGATTTGAATACTATATTTAAAATTAGAATATTATAGTATGTTTGAATTGAATATTGTGTTCCAAATTATAATCTTGTGTTATGTTCGATTTGAATATTGTATTCTAATATAAAGATGGAAGGGAGAAAAAAAAAATTATGGAGCACTTCATACAGAAATTACCCGGGTTTGAACTTTTTGGTGAATATGTATAATTCTAATTCCTTAAAATGTGAGATGATGGAATGTTTTAAGAGATTAGGTTGGAGTAAGAGATAATTTAGTTTCTTAAAAGGTGGGAGTTATTAAATGACATATAATGAAATTAAAAAATTAAAAAGTAATAAACTTTTATAAAGTAGGTATACAACGTAAAATAAATATTTCAAAGGTATGCGAAGTTAACTAGCATTTCTGGTAGGCGTACCGTCTAGATCACTCAATGAAATAGGGGATCTTCTTCCTCTTCAAATGCTAGTTAGTTGAAACTGAGGAGAAACTCGACTTTCGCTAGATCTCTTATAAACAGTACGTACAACCCTCCTCAAAAGAACTGTAAGAAATAAGTGAATTTATTTACCAACTTAACTATTGAGACAATAATTTATTTAGAACCGTTTAATTCTCTCAAAACCAACAACAAAAATATTATGTTGCACTTTGATTGGTACTGACCAACGAAAAACAATTGATATTCTTGTAATATTTGAAAACCTTGCATAAATAATTGATGCGTGATCAATTATCCCTAGAAGCATAGAAAAATAATAGTTTGGTGGAGAGAAGAGGGGAGAGCAGAGAAAAAAGGAAAATGGTGTAACTAAATCTCTTGATTGAAGGTACAAATAATGGATTAAGAGCCTTTTAAGGTGGATTGTATATATTTTGTAACTAAAATATATTTAAGTCGGTTAAATACCAAAACGTGGATATTTTTCGTAATCAAGTCTCAAATACTGTATAGGTATGTAAAAATTGGGAGATTTGCATCTATACCTGTGGTTTCTAGGTCACGTTTTAATTTATACCTGCTTTGGAAAAAAATTGCAAGCATACCCACTTTTCGGGTAACTTCAGGCATACGGGCCCGAAGTAAAGGTATTCACGCAAACATTGGTTCATAATGTAATGGCAAACTTCAGTCGAATAAAACTACAACATGTTTTGGCTGAAATTTTTGTTTTGTAATTGCTGAACTTCAGCATTGTAGGAGCTGAAAGTTTGTTTAATATTTGCTGAGCTTCAGCATTTTAAGAGCTGAAGTTTGTTTTGTATTTGCTGAACTTCAGAATTCTAGGAGCTAAAGTTGTTTTGTATTTGCTAAACTTCAGCATTCTAGGAGCTGAAGTTTATTTTCTATTTGCTGAATTTCAGTATTCTAGGAGCTGAAATTTTTGTTTATATTTACTGAGCTTCAGCTCGATTATTTTGTATTTGAAAACAAAAACATGTGTGATGTGATATAAATTTACGAGTATATTGTGCTAACTCATTGCCTAGGCAAAAACTGCATCCACCTAACTAGAAACAAAGGAGACGAAGTGCAAAAACGATGCAGCAGCAGTTTAACATGCAGCTAAACCAGAAAATAAAGGAAGAATCTGCATGTTTCTTGCTCTGTTCACAAATTACCTCTTCTATTGAAAGCTTGGAGGTGAGCGGCAGTTGAATGGAAACTCTTGAGAAGAAGAAAACGAATGAGGAGAAGGTGGAGGAGAAAGAGGCATGCAGTGAGTACAAGTTAAAAGTTTTTAATAGGTATAGATTAAATGGGGACGACTAAATAGAGCGCGCGCAATTTTTACGTAAAAATCCCTAAGGAAATTCAGATCAGGCCCAAAAAAAGCCTAAGCATTTTCGGCCTAGGCTAGCTCACCAAACTAAGTTAGTCCATTTGCACAATCCAATCAACCCAAAATCGGTCCCGCTCTTTGAAAACACCTCTCTTTCAAATCTAAAAAATTACACATTTTATTACATTGAAATTTGTGCCTCAAATCCAACACCAATTGACTGCACTCACCTCCCTTTGCGTATGGATTGTTTTAGACTTGCTCCTTCTGTCTTCGTCGTGTGTTTTAATATATAAGGACAAATTTTTCCTTTTTACTTTCTTCTTTCTTGTTCGAAAGTAAAACAAATCTCTCAATAGCAGGTCAAGTTTCGCCACTTAGGAAAAAAATCTTTTCTTCGCCATTTTTGACTTAAGGATTTCTGCTCTTTTTCTCCCTTTTCAGTCATTATCCGATAGGAGAAGCCACATCAATGTTCAAATTTCAAATGGGTTTTGAAGAGTTTTGAAATCCTCCCGCCTATAAATATTCTCTTCGAAACCCTAATTTTCCTCTATAAATATTCAATTCGAAACCCAATTTTCACAGCACAAGAACACACACAATAGAAGTCTTTATTTTCCAATTCCGAAAATACTTGAATATCAATCCTTCAATACCATCTAACACAGTACAAAATATACCGATATTTTACATGATATAGAGTGACACTTATTAACAACATGGTAACATGTAACTATGTGTTCATTGGTTACATAGTTAATGTCAGAGGCGGACCCATGATTTAAGCATAACGGGGGCACCGTTGTCTTTAGTATGCCAATCACCATCGATAAAGTTCGGGTGTAACTCTTTGAAATGACTATGATAATTTATCATCAAAATAAAAACATCAATATTATCAAATACCATTAACTTGATACGAATATAACAAAAGTACATTGTCCACTCATAGTTGAACTCGGCGCGCTTTCATGTTTTGAAAATGGTCAATAATAGCACCTTGTTTATATTTACAATTACTTCCTTCTCAAAGTAACAAACTAAATAATCATTTAAAAATGCATCACTAATACTACTACGCAATTCATCTTTGATGTACTTCATGGATGAGAATGCTCTTTCAACCGTTGCAGTTGCGTCAGATAAAATTAAAGTCAACTTCACAAGCAAATAAACAAGTGAATAAGTCTCCACAAGATTTGCCTCAACCAATATTTTTGCCAAATCACCAATTCCTTTCAAATCAGAGAACCTAGGGTCACCATGTTGCATGTGCCATATGAAAGTATCAAGTTGGCGACTAAGATCTTGAAGCTTCAATTCACCAAACTCATCGGGATAATGCTTGGCCAATTTTATTATTCTTTCCTTATATAAATTAGCAAATGAGTTAGCCGGATTCAAGTTAGCCATACCAAGAAGCAGGTTACTACTTACAATATCAAAACGACTATTAAGCTCCAGAAGTTGCAAATCAATCACGGCATAAAAATGTTCTACACGTAAGTGATGTGAATAAGTAACACTAGAAGGCATACGCTTTGACTTTCCAGGAATATAGAATTCTTCCATCTTAGGCACTAAAATATCATGTTTTGCACAAAATAAATACACTTCATCCATCAATGGTTCCTATCCTTTATCTCTCATTTTTTGCAACCTTTCCTTTGTGATATCAAGAAATATTATGGCATTGACAATAATCATTCTTTTGTAAAGCTTTTCTCAACTCGTTTGACATTATCAACACTTTCAACATTAAGTGAAGCAAGAAAACAAATTCAAATGCTTTAATTTTACTCAAAAAAGCTTCGGCTTGCAACCTATCATTAACATTACCTTCACATTCAATCACCCCAAGCACATGAATAATAGAAGAAAATAAAATAATGAAGTTATCCAATATTTTATAATGTGATCCCCAACGAGTATCACCTGACCTTTAAAGCCCTCGCTCTTGATTTAATCATTTTCCACTTTGAACTTCACCACTCTCTAACAATTGCTCCAACAATTCTGCTTGATCACCCCGAAGTTGATCTCTACGCTTAAAAAAAACTCCAATTACATTCAACATGTTAGTAACAATAGCAAAGAAAGTCTCTACCTCCTTGTGTTTTTTAGCAACAGCTACAAGCGTCAACTGTAATTGATGCACAAAATAATGAACGGAATATGCCGATGGAGTTTCTTGTAAAATTAAAGCTTTAAAACCATTCATCTTTCCCTGCATATTACTAGCCCCATCATAGCCTTGTCCATGTATTTTGGATGGATTTAATGAGTGTTTCATTAGCATATGTATCACTAACATGAACAAGACTAATAAATGACATGTTCACTTGGCCTTTTTTGTCAACATACCGCAAAGCAATGGCCATTTATTCATGATGTGAAATATCCTTGGACTCATCAACTAATATTCCAAAATAATCTCCATCCAAGTCATGAATTATAGCTTTCACGGTCTCTTGTGCACAAGCACTCCCAATATCCTTTTGAATTTTTGGCGAAGTCATATCATTTTTTGGAGCATGTTTTAATATAATTCTATCGACATTTGGAAGCCTATTTCCAAGCCATTCCGAAAGCCCTCGAAAAAGGCCTTTGTTTTTTGAAGATTCACTTTCATTGTGACCACTAAAAGACAATCCAAAGTTCAAGAGAAACCTTGCAACGTCTATTGAGGCATTTAAACGAATTCGATATTTAATTTTTTATTGATCAGATTGCTTTTCAAAAGCAGCTTGAATTGATTGAGATTGATTTGACAAGTCCAGCATATTGTTGAAACACTTATGGTGGAGATTATTAACTTCACCAACATGTAGACCAAGTCTTTCAGTTCCTTTATTCCAAGCCTTAAAGCCGGTTTTTGTGAAAGAGCCACTTGTGCTTCCATGAACGTAATCATTTTTGAATAAATAACAATATAAATAAAATGCGACATCTTTCTTCACACTATACTCTAACCATCTAGAATGCAAACCTTTAACCAATCCGGATTAAATTGGTGCATTTTCTTCCCAAATAAAGTTTTAGGAAATTTGTGATCAACTGGTTGGCAAGGCCCTCTTTGGATGTAGTGTCTTCTCACTTCATCCCGTATTCTAGAGCTATATCTATCAATTGGTATTCTCTCTCCTGGGTGAGTATTAAGTGATTTTACATCAAACTCCTCTACAGATGAGAGGAATTGTCTCTAAAACTAGAACTTGATTGAGATGAATTAAACCTCGTCAAAAATATGTCCATCTCAATTCACATCAACAGAACTTCCTGCAAAGCAACAATGCCAAGCAAAATATTAATATGATTAATCACACTCCTTATATTAATACTAAAATAGAAATAACATATAATAGAGGAATTACACCCCTTCCATCTAAAGAGAAACTTCAAAGTTTAGTGCAGTTGATTGGGAAACATGATGCATTAATATTGTTATTATTCCAATTCCAATCATGTCAAGTCTCATCTCGAATCCAATCTAGAAACAAACAAGTTAAAGTGTGCTCTAGGGTATAACACATGGAATTATCTCCTTCAAGAATAATAAAGTTTACACATGAGGACTGCATGTCAAGGAAGACGTATGAGGAACTGAGCAATGTCAAACGAAACCAAACAATCTGCAAATCCAGCTGAGGCCTGCATTTATTACATATAGCTCCATGTACAAATTAATCTGCACCAGACCAAGAAAACCATAGGGTAGCATACAGTGATTTAGAAACCACCACTTGATTATTGGCTATATTCATTTTGTACTCGATATACTTAACCCTTTTCCACTTCAATGACTTGTTTATTTTGCTTCATTTTTTGCTTCCTCCCTTCCTCTTATTTCAGTCACCGGAAATAGCCAAGACTCTTCATGCCCTCAGATAGATAGTTATTGTATAGGTCAGAATCCGACCCCACTATAATTACCGAAATAATCCCGTCGTAAGCTAATTCGTGATTAATAAGTGGTATGACCACTTATAACTAACGATCTTCGATTGTCATTCGATTCGATGAATAAGGTCACGGCCTATCCGCCATTGTGAAGGCGAAACCTCAATGTGGTCACGGCTACTTATTGCTAGCTCACAAAGCTCACAGCTATAAATACTAAGAGAGGAAACCCTAAAGGGGGGCTTTTTCTTCGCCACTATTCTCGAGAGAGAGAAAACACACAACAGTACCCATATTGTGGGAAAAAGGAACACCATTGTAAGGCTCTGAACCTCTCCATGGAGAGACAGACCAAATCTATACTATCAATAAAGGCTTTTAACGTTTTTGCTCCTAACTCTGAGCACTTATTTCGGTTTCCTTCGTTCGGTCTAATGGATTATTACGATTTGCTATGATTTTTTCGTAATTTATTTGTATTGTTTTGCACTCATAAAGTACATGATAACTTTTGAGCAAACAGTTATAGTTCTGACTTAAAAGTCCAATTCCATCGGCGAGTTTCCAGTAAAAATGAAATAGCAGCTTGGCAAGTGGAACAAAGCAAAAATTATTTCTAATAGGGGAATCACACCCCTTCCATCAAGATTAAAGCAAAAAAAAACATTTCTAATAGGGGAATCACACCTATTCTATAACAAACAAAAGCAAAAATAATATTTTTAATAGGGGAATCATACTTGTGAACACCTAATTTTTAACCATGTTTGAATTTATTCCTGTTCACTATCCGCTTTCCCCACTTTCTCCATACACAACCCACTTTCCACTTTCCCCACTCAATACTCCACTCTCAATTGTTCTCCACTTCTTGTCCCCCAATTGTCTACTACTCACAACCATCACCCCTCCATAAAACTCACACACATTAGATGTTAAACTGCTAGAAGAGAGATTTGTATACACTCTATACTAGAGATACTCTCCATATACACTGGATATATATGAACAGCCATAAACGACCCGTTCCCCATCTGAATTCCCTCATCTTCTTCATGAATTTCAGCCGAAAGAACACCAAAAGAAACGAAACGACCCCTAGCATCACCTCCTTCAAGCAACTATTTCCATGGTTGATTCCTAACCAAACCAACGAGCCCTTTCTCCTTCAGCACAATCAGTAGCAACTCCCCAAAGTCCAGCTCGAAAACCATCCTTTTCTCATCCCAAAACAGTCTTAGAAACTCAGCAAATCAACCCCAAAAAATCACGATCAGCCACATATTCCAAAAAAGAAAAAGAGACCATCGTCTCCAATACTCAAAAAAGAGAACAACGCCATTTTCTTATGCAGATTTCTGCCATTTCCCACCGGCAGCAATTGTTCTTCTTCTCCTTTCTTGCCCATTCGCAACCTTAATAGCCACTAAAACACCACCCAACGATCATAAATCTCCATTAAACCAAGAAAAACAGAGCATAAAAATAAGAACGAGAACAGATCTGAGAGGACACATTCAGAGACGAAACAAGCTGAAAGAAGCTAAAAATGTAGTTTAAACATCCGTATATGGATTTTCCGTAGCCAGTCGACGCCGCTAATCTGAGGTTCCGTTCTTAGTTACTCTCGAGAGCTCCGGTCCGGCATCGCCCAGTTGCCAAGGTTGTAATTTCAGCTCCATTCATTTATACGAAAGGTCCGATCTTTGCCTTATAAACTACGTCGTTAACGATTGAATTTCTTGTGTGCCTTATTCTGTCGAAGCTTGTTTATTAGAACTCATGTTAAATTTCAGTTTCACGTTTGGTATTGAAATATGGAAATACTGATTTGATTACTTTAGATAAATCCTAATCAACGTTCTTTGTTTGCACTTATTTGAAAATGACGTACTGATGGGCAACATTGATTTATACTTGCAACAATGATTTCATATTTGCTTTTGAATGATTTAAAATTATGTACTGAAGCTTTAGGTGATTAAGGGATAGTCATATTTTTAGTTCAAGGTTAAATGGGTTTCATGACTAGTTATAAGAATTAATTATAGTTTTTGTCTCATCTTTGGATAGTGATTTCCACATAATCGATTTTAATCTTATTAGCTAGGGTCCTTTATACTTCCAAATAAAACCCCTAAGCCCGTGGCCCTCATTTTTAATTCTGTATTGATCCTTAGATTCCGAGGCGTGCCATTTAGCAAATTTCATGGCCCTCGCAAAGTGCAAACGCGTAATTGCTTTAGGGGCGTGTTTAATAATATTACTTTCCTAAATTCGGGTGCACATTTATGTGACCCAAATCCAAATCTCAACGATGTTAAGATATGTCAAAAACCACGGGTGCATTTATGTGACGTGGTTCGAGGCGTGTTTTAATGACATTGCAATTCTCTTTAAAAATAATAATAAAAGCGACTAAAAGTTAAAATTTGTACGTAGGTTCATAATTATTTAAAATCAGATAATTTAAGCAAATATGACAGTTGAGCGACCGTGCTAGAACCACGGATCCTGGGAATGTCTAACACCTTCTCCCGGGTTAACAGAATTCCTTATTCAGATTTCTGGTTCGCAGACTGTTAAATAGAGTCATTCTTTTCCTCGATTCGAGATTTTAAACCGGTGACTTGGGACACCATAAATCTCCCAAGTAGCGACTCTGAATCTTTAAATAAATAAATCCTGTTTTGATTCTCACTTTAAGTTGGAAAAAACTCCCTTATACTATATCCATCAGGGGGTGTAGGTAAAAAGGAGGTGTGACAATACCCCCTTATTAAAGATAGAAGGATCACTTACCAATTTCTGAAAGTTATTTTTGAAATCCAAATACAACTTGGTTTCAAATCGTCCACTTCACTTCACTGAAATAATATTTCAAATAGCATTAGCACAAATCTTCAAATACCTATGAAATTAATTTATTAAAATAAAATAATTAGGAATATTTTGATTGGGGAAGAAAGTAAGTCAATAAATCTGCCCCTAAGTCATAATCAATCTGGGTCAATTGCTAATCTAGGTCAAAATCACAAAAAATTAAAAAAGTAATATTTGTAAAAAGAAGAAAAACTTACTCAAATAATCAAAGATTTGAAGAAGAGTCTCCCTCACCTAATAAGAGATTAATTCGAATCCAAAGGGATACAAAGGAATGAAGAAGTGAATGACGGAAAGTCGGAAAGGAAAGTTGAAATTGAAGGGAGGCACCGTCGCACCTAGGCATAGAGGGTTTTTAGAGTTTAAGACTTTCAGATGGATACTAAGTAATAAAGTAAATAAGTAATTAAATAATCATTCAATTTTAAAAAGTAAAAATAAAATAATATGGATTGTAGGACCCCAGATTCGAACCTGGGTCATCAAGCAAAAGAAGGCAACTACTCCCACAAACCAACTCTTCTGTCCAGTCTTTGTGATTGAGGGTGCCGCATAAAATATTTAGAGGGGTCCT